>VURO01015129.1:2441-13850 GCA_015108175.1 Pelvicachromis taeniatus
CCACACCCACACCCAACCAACCCAAACAAAAAAAAAAACAAAAAAACCTGGAGCTAGGCTCCAATATTATCCTGCCGCATGCAAAAAGAACCTCTCGGTGTGGACAAGAAACACAAACGTGACAATGCACTGCCTAAAGTTCCAATATACCTAAACTAACTTCGACAGGTCACAGAGGACCCTGCACGCGCTTTATGACCGGCTTTTATGCCGCCACTTGTGACATGTGGCGCCTTTTATCATTCTCGCAGTGATGATAATCGAGTCCCCTGCAGCAGCTTGCTGATATATAGTTCTGTATTACTGGGGTAATTGGCAGTAGTTTTTGGAATATCATTAGAGCTGAATTCCACTGCCCCGGGGTTTTCACATTCGCCGTCAATCTGCTCAAAGCAGGAAGTGATGATGAATCAGCTAAACCGTACTGCCAATTAGCACAATAATGGAACATGATATCAAGGAAAGAATCTGCTCCAATTAAAGGAGGGGAGATAAAAGGTCCTCATTTGAAAAAGGGAGAAGGTCTCATCTAACAGCACACTAATCCCAAGCAGTGTCAGATCCGGCTGCCAGCTGCAATGAGACATATCTGGAAAACAGCCAAATTGCATCTTTAAATTATGTTTTATGATTTCTTTCTTTGGCAATCCAATTGAGGAAAAGGGGGCTTGCATTCAATATGTAGGGTATGACTCATCTTTGTTAAGCGTGCACACATTTGGGCTTCCGCAAATGCTGAAAACAAATTATTGAAGATTTTGGAATATGAATGAAAGATTTCATTGTAATAAAAACAAGATGGGGTGCAAATGGGAAAAATACATTGTGCAAAAATCTCAACGTTGCACACGTGCATGCACTTCATGCTGCTCGTCATATCGCACATATCCGCAGGAAAGAGAGACGAATACATACACCCGGTCCCAGCAGGGAAGTCCAGAGACCTGTTTCTGCACTGAGGGAAATAGGGTTTTTTCACAAGGAATCTGCGATCTGAAGACCTCTCCAGATCGTAGGGCACATCCCGCTCCATGCCTGGGAATAAACGGCATGAGACAAACACACACACACACACACACTGTGGGGTACAGGAACTCAGAATAAAGGATGCAGGATAAAGCAACAAGTTGATGTGCAGCCAGCACGCTCTACGGGGTTGTGATCAAATCAAATAGGAGAGTCACGCTGAGTTTGTTTGATAAAAAATAACAAAGGCATTGCACCATTGTTATGAATTATGAACATCAACAACAACAAAAAACAAGACGTGCATTTGTATCTTTACGTATTACTGCGCAGTACTACAAAATGCATGCACAACAGCGGGGCTGCAGAAACAAACAGAGCGCCAGACACACAGTACCTATGTCAAATGAGTTGGACTTCCTGGTGTGATGTGATGAGGCTGGAAATCCGTTACGGCCTCCCTCCTCATCTGTGTTTGTTGGTTGTCGTTAATTGGGAAGATCATAGCAATTATTTGCATCTTGTTATGCCAATCTGCCCTTTCTATCCACATCATTAAGAACACACTGTCTGCTAGAGATCTGGCCTTTTATTTTTGGGGTGCTTACGGTTCCTATGACTGAAGAGTAAAAGAAGACGGCCATGCATGGAATGTGAAGATCTACAACGTTGGATTATTTTATTATAAAAAAGAAAAAAAACCAAAGGAGAGACAATTTGGACTGCCATGATTGTGCATAGCTATAAAATGACATGGTTACCGTGACTGATTACGGCAGGATCTGCTGCTTCCATCCCAGGTTTGACAGACCCCGGTGGGCTCATCCTCTCGGTGCTTCCCTCACCTTCAACGATGGGCTGACCAGGAGGTAAACACCTCTGATCATTGATTTGTTCTTCTCCAGGGCTGACGGGGGAGGTCTTGGCCTTATCCGGAGAGGTCTTGTCTCTGGAGACGTCCAAGCTTGGCTGATGGAGGAGCACAATATTAGACTATGCAACAGAAAACTATGACAACTAGATGTGCTTTCTTTTTCCTGACCTCTTATAGTACATACAGCATATAGTTACCTTATTGGGAATGAGAGGACGCTCCCCCTCTGGCCCTCGCCCTCTCTGCTTCTCCTCGCGCCTTCTCTCACACTGGTCTCCCTCGACCTCCAGCCTCCCTGCTTCTTCTGGGGAAACAAAAAGCAGCCAACACAAAAAAAGCTCAATCTATTTCTGGATTTCTATAGTAGCCTTGCATGAATCACAGGTCAGAATTATTCTTAGCTGTCTTGTCTTAAAATTCTTCAGCGTTTTCAGCCCTTCGGTTCATCCACTTCCTGTTTTCACTCTGACTTTAGGCCAGTTTCATTCTGATTGGCTGCCCCTCACTAAACAAAAATTTAAACCACATGTGGGTGGGTGCTGCTGCCAGTTTTCCTGAGACGACTACGTCCGCTCTTTGATGTCACATAGAGCCAAAAGTAAAAAAGAAAAGCAAAGACAGCCCGTCTTTCTGAAGCCTGAAAGGTTTTTTGGCTCGTGCTGATTATTTATTCATAGACTAAACTCATTATCTGAAACTTTCTAACATGAGCATCCACCACTACATATACACTATACGTGACGTAAGATAAGAAAAGCAGAATAAGACCTGAAGCAGGAATATTGGCAAGCAGCACACATTTCACACCAACCTGGGAATGGGAGCCTTTGGCTGAAGGGTCTGAAAGCAGAAACTGTGCAAATTAAAACCAACCAACCTGGATTGCTTTTCCATTTCTGTGTTAAGAGCTTCCTCCAGCTTTTAAGAGACAACTATTTATATGTACTGCTGTCCGCAGCTTGCATTAAGGATTTCAATCGGACAATAAAGATGCACATCCCTGCACCCATTCTCCGTTTTAACGCCAAACTGCTAGCTTTAACATTGATTTTATGCCATGACCAGTTCTGTTATAGTGATCTCTTAATTCCCTTTGAGTCAGACTGCAGTCTACAATACTCGGAGGTTTTGCTCGTTAAGAAGTCTAGACTTGAGACTTAACAATGGCTCTTTCTCCACAAAAGGCCTGCTGAAGAAGCAAGTCCTTCAGGACGAAGCCAATCATGTCATCGTCTGTTCTCGTATTGCATCTCTCGTTAAACACAACTCTGACAAACTCGTCTAGACACTCTTTGCAGCTTTCTGTGAATTTTATGCTTTTAGTTTTTAAAAACATGGCATCTTCTGATTTTTTTCCCCACAAGGCAGTGAACTAAAAATATATCCCAGTCAACCAGCTACGCATGTATTTGTGCCATGTGTCCAGATGTGAGTCTATTTTTAGAATGATCATTATTGTCATTACCAACAACTCAGAAGCCAAAACATCAAAAAAAAGAATATTCTTCAGAAAAAAAAAAGTGTGAGTCAGACACACACTTTTGTTATTTTATCATGATGTTTATACCGTGTGATTATTATCATGTTGGATACTTATTTATCCAATTAGGGAAGTTTTACAGTGTTACACTGTAACAGAAATTCAGTTGTTGTTTAAGCTGCAGTACCTAAACTCTCCTGCAGGTGTCTCTGCCTCATGACAGCCAAACTGGGCTTAGCACTCTGTGGAGGCGGCTCTGGCCTTGGCCCACAGGGGGTCACGCTTCCACCTCCGCCGCTCTGCACATCATCTTCTATCTCAGCCCACGAGTCTGTCAGGGGCACAATCCTCTCCTGCCTGCTCGTCTCCATCTGTCTGTCCGTCTGTTGTTTGGAGGACACCACGTGGCCGTTAGTTCGAGTATCTGTTGGGGCATCTGAGATGGTGACTGATCTGTCAGCATCCTGGTCTGTCCCTTTGATGTCACAGTTGCTGCTGCCATCGGAGTCTTCGATTTCTGCCCCGATGCAGCTGTACACCATGCTGACCAGGTCTGTGGACTGGATGAGGACAGAAACCACGGACACAGTTAGAACAAGTCAAATCACTTACTGGACTTCCTTTTGTTGCTGACGATTTCATGAACAGCATAACTCGCTAATCTGGTGCTAACAATGGAGAAAGCGAAGGCCTTAATTAAAACGTATTCCGTTGAATTCAATTATAACAAAATTAAATTATCGTTCATTTTTTTGCAGCGGATGTCCTCAAATCCCCTTAATGATCACTAAGGATCCACAGGCTATACTTAAGAGAGAATTGGAGTAATCTAAGCCATCCCTCAGCACACCTTAGGCAGTAAGACACAGAAAAAGGCTGGGAACAGCAGGTGGCTCACACAGCACACGGCCACTGTTACATGTCATGTAGAAGTATAGAAAGAAGTAGCGGGTCGGTTCCAGCTGCTCAGTCATGAATTAAACTGGAAGCAGACTTGAAAAAGAAATGGTACTGAAATAGCAATGCATGAGCATTTAATTTAAACTTTAAATTCTTCTTTAACTATTAAACACTTTTATCAAGTCACTGTGTTTGTCAAAGCCGCAAGGAATGTAATTTCATATTCTGAAAAGTAGAAATGCAATTGTGGAATGATGACCACACTGGTCCTTGTAACTGGTTTAGCAATTGGTGCACTGTACCACTGGCAGAATAATTTAACAGGAAAAACATTTAGGATGTTAAACCTACACTCGCAATTTCTGAAGAGTCCTGGATCGGTTAGACAATCTACAATCAGGAAATTCATCAGATAATTAATGCTGCACAAAAAAATTAAATGAACACTATGAAAACAGATTACAATGGGGAAAAGGGGATATTGATGTAGCTGCATATCTATATTGATATGGGTAACATGCTAGGAGTGAAAGGATGGATTGTTCACCCTACAGAGGCTGAGACAACACTCAGTGAAGTTAAAACAAAATGATGCAGTGACCAAATGGTACTTGGTATTTTATATGACCCCCACGTGCTTGTATGCATGCCTGACAATCATGGGGCATGCTCCTAATGAGGTGACAGATGGAGTCCTAAGAGATCTTCTGGACCAGAGCATCACTCAGCTTCTGGACAGTCTGAGGTCCAACCTAGTGGCATCACATCGACTGAAACATAAAGTCCCAGAGGTGTTTTTGGGACTTTAACCTTCCTAAGTCCCTACTGGATTTAGGTCAGGCAAGCATGGACATGGGTGCAGTCAATGGTATCAGTTCCTTCATCCTCCATAGAATTGCCTGCATATTCTCGACTGAGAGGCCGGGCATTGTTGTGCAGCAGGAGGAACCCAGGACCCACTGCACCAGCATAGGGTCCTCAGGTCACACCAACACCTCATGAAGGCTGTATCTGATTGGTTGGTTGGAGACCAGTGTCCTGCTTATAGCTCTGACAGTGCTTCCTTGCACAAAGGAGCAGATACCAGTCCTGCTTATGGATTAGGGACCCTCTACAGCCTTGTCCAGCTCTCCTAGACTAACTGCCTGTCTCCTGGAATCCCCCTCTATACTCTTAAGATGGAGGAGACACAGTAAACTTTGTGGAAATAGCAGGACTGATGTGCCATCCTGAGTTGGACTACCTGTGCAACCTCTGTAGGGTCCAGGTATCACCTCTTGTTACCAGCAGTGACACTGACCCTAGCTAAATGGAAAACTAGTGACAAGAAGGGGAAAAGACAAGGAGTGGAAATGTCAGCGTCCTCCACCTGTAAAAACATTCCTGACTTGAGGGATATCTCATAGTTGCACCTGTTAGTTAGAGACATTAGTGAATCTACAAAAGCTCAAACAGCCAACTTTTCACAGCACTGTACCTGTCTTTGGATGAGGCAGGGGGGGCTGGCAGTTCTCATCCCATGCACCGGCATGCCCTGAGTTGGCCGAGGTGAAGGCATGCTCCCATTTGCTCCTGGTACAACGCTCTCTGGCCTCACAGCGTCTTTAGGATGCTGAATCATGGAGTAGACATTCTCCGAGGCGCTGCTGGACAGAAAACCCCACACCTCTAATTGACTTCAACCATAAATCATACACTACTTTTTTTTTTGTATACAATATTATTATGCTTATGAATTTACAGTAACATGCTTCCTGTGCCATCAGTTTGAAACACTGCGGTTTTTCTGAAGAGCGACAGCTTACTTCCTACACAATGTGCTGCTGTTAAAAAAAACAAAAGAAATGAATGTAGAGAGCAAGCCAAGTGAACGCGGCAACAAACAATCTCTTTGATTGCTTAGCAACAATCTGCAGGTGAAAGCTTACAAAACGCAGCATACTGTATTTAAGAAACTATTTCTATCTATGACTTCCCCTCAGATGAGTCATCTTTGCATCTATGCTTCTCTTTCAGACTCCTGTAGACTGCTGTAAGACTCGACCTACAGTGGATGTGTGAAATTCCTGCACCGCAGCGAGGCTGTTAACCAGCAGAGGCATCACCATTTTGGTTTTTTTAAAAGCACACCTCTGAGCTGAAAAACAAACTGCGGCTGTCGCCGAGAAGCCGCTTCATCCGTTTCGTGCAGCTGTGTAGTTTAAGTGAACAAAGTGTGCCTATTAAGAGCTATTCTCCCCCACTCAGCTGTTAATCTTTACAAATGATTTTTCTTTTTCTTTTTTAAAGTTTGCAAACTTTTTCCCCTTAATATTTTCTAACTCCAGCAACATTATGCAACAGCAGCTCACACGTATCCAGCGCCATAAATTCAAAGCAAAGGAAAACAGCTGGGGATGGGGAAATATTTTCTCCTATTCAAATATTCATGAAGTTATGAAGTGGCGTTAATGCCCAGCGCTGGATTAATTTAACCGCCGTCTCATTCTCTGGGTGTGTGCACTTCAAATGTTGCTTTCCTTCACTCCTTCCGCTCGGCTCCTGTGCTGCATACTCACTCCGAGTCCTGATTAGAGATGGTGGAGTTGCGGTTCTTGCGGAATCCTGAGAAAATGGACAACACGCTTCGCCTTTTCTTCCTCCTCAGAGACTGGGCCTGATGCAGGGACGACAACTGACTGAAAACAAAAAGTAGAAAAAGAAGGAGTAAACTAAAAGCATTAGTTAAAATTGAAAGGGTAAGCACATACAGTGAGATTAAAGCTTGATAGCATCATTTGTACTGTTTTGCTTTGTTAATGCAATCAGGCATCAGCTAGTATTTATCAGTATTCTGTGAAAGTTATAAGTGGCAGGCTGATCCCAGAATTAACATCCGACTACATTATAGGAGTTTGACAATAACAGGAAACATAATTAGTATGCCGAGTCCTGAACGCATGGCTTAGTACTCTGGACAGAAGCAGTGTTTTTGCTGCCTAAGCACACTGCTGCTGAGCATGAAGCATAGGCAGGGTTAACCATCACTTACTAGTGCTGTCCAGCTGTGAGATGCAAATTCACACCAATTTTAACAGTTAATGTTACTAAGCTATGACATCTAAAAGAATAATGCTTAAAATGAGCTTCAGTTTGCATAAATATAAAAATATTACACTACAGCAAAGCCTTAACCCAAACTTTGGATATATTCTAAAAAATAAAAAAACATATTTACTAATTACAATGTAGTTTTGTGTTAAATACCGTAAATTCCGGACTATAAGCCGCTACTTTTAGCTATAAGCCGCTCGCTAGCGCTACTTGCCCGCTAGCGCTACTTGCCCGCTAGCGCACCTGTCTGGTGCGGCTAATGTATGAACAAAATATGATTTTTTTCATAATTTCAAGTTGTGCGGCTAATATTCAGGTGCGCTTTGTAGTCCGCAAAATACGGTATGTTTAAAAATATCTCGTGTAGCTTTTCAGCACTGGGGTATTAGCACAAATAAAAGAAAGTTATGTAGCACTTCACATTAGTATTTTAAATGTTATTTTACACATTCAATATATTCATAAAGTAAAAAAAAATAGTTTTAATTTCTCAGACAACATTAAGTAGATCATGGTAAATTCATTGTGACTTAAAGAAGCTGTGAAATATAATAAAATAATACATTGACCTTATTTATTGATATGGCTAACATGTTAGCAACTCAGTAGCTATTTAGCTTCAAACTTTGCAGTTCTGCAGTCGTTTTGTGCTCGCCTGATCAATTTAAATCCAATACTTACACTACTTACTCAAATTTAAAGAAAATAGTTCAGCTGCTAAATATTCCACTAGTATGCAAGTTGCTTTAAGTACAATTTAATTCTAGGTAGTTTGCAAGTAGTGTAGGAACATAGCAATTTAACTTAAAACTATAAGCGCCTCAACAAAACAGCTGAAATCCCACAAAACTCAATAAAATAAACTTAAATGTGTTAATTCCTTGCAGAGGTTAGAGGGACTGTAGAGTCAATCAGTTATCCTTAAGTTCATTAATTATTTATTATTTTCACTTATTTTCATCGTCTTCGCCAACATTTCCTTCTGGGTTCGAGTCTCTGAGGAGACAGCTTCAGTCACTGATCCACATGGCACCACTGATGTGCCAACGCTGCCCAGAAAAATTGGGAACATGGGAATTTTTTTTCAGTGACTAGCATGCTGTAATTGACTTAAATGTGCATTAACTGATTTTATTCCCACTTTTTTAGGGGGAGTAACAGGAATTTTAATCACCTCGTATACTGATATACACGGTGAAAGATTTAGCAAACAGTTGCTCACCAACACATCGAGCACATACTGAATTTCATTAGAATGGTTCTGCAGTGACAGTTGGTAACTCTGGTAATTACTCTCCTTTAAACACTGCACTCGGTCTCTATCAACAAAATATGTGGTTTCTTAGCTGCCAAATGTTCCACTATGTCCAGCAGCAAGTCTCCAGCTTTGTGTTTTTACTCCTTAAAACTTATCACAGGTTCACAGTGCAGACGTCTGGCAAAGATTTAAACAGCAAATTAAAATGCACCGTCTGCTTTCTTTAGACGTTGCAGAAAGTGTTGCTTCCCATTCCCTTCTTTATTCTCCGTCATGCAGTGTTATATATCCTTTGTTTAATATTGGCAATATAAGTGAAATATGATGTATCTAAATGCCCACTTTCAGAGTGTTTTGTACTCATCGCGCTGTATAATATCAGCGACTTAGTCGTCTCTCACACTCTGTTATATCTTTTGTCAGTGAGGTACAAAAAGGCAGCAGAAAGCCGACTTAAAGGGAGGAGGAAGGAAGACACAACGGTTTGTTTCAAACAAAGGATGACTCGAGGACTGCACCAGGACTAATAGAAAAAAAAGGATTATTTTGAACTGTGACTCATGCAAAGCTACTTTAGTGGAAATGTATCCAGAACCAAACGTTTCCGTAATAAGTACAAGGCATATTTAAATGTGCGGGAAAACGAAACTACAGTGGAAAATGGTACATTGTACTTTATTTTTATAGTACTTTACTGGGGGTTTTTTTTGTGTTTGTTTTCATTTTACTGTGTAAATTACAAAGAAACAATCCAAAACAGATTTTACTGATATATCAGATGTAAAACACAGTTCCCTGTCTTCTGTTGCGTGTTGTCCTCGGGACTCAGTGTAGTAAAGAATTTATCACATACTTTAATGACTGCACAGAGACGACGGCGATTCTGGATTCTACCTGTCAGGTAAAACGCGTTTGCTGTAGAAATCAGGCAGTCCATCCTCCAGCATGTTGACTCCTCCATTCTCAGAGCAATGCTACATGCGCCCACACACACACACACACACACACACACACACACACACACACACACACACACACACACACACACACACACACACAGAAACAGAATAGCAGTATGACAATGATCAGTCTTGCTATGCCGACAAATGGGCTGAAAGGCTGACAAAAGTTATTATCATTTCTAATGGCTGGCTGATAAACCTGAATCTGCTGCCAACAGAAATCTGTTTGTAAAACAACTCTTCATCATGCTGCCCTAACTGAGTTTGTACTGATTTAGGGGGGAAAAAAAGCTTTTACAAAGTCTCTAAACAAACAAGCTGCTAAGTTAGCGGCTGCCCTGCGGCCCAGGGGAGATGGCTGCGCATGATTACCATTTGAGTCACAGAGACACGTGCAACAGCTTCCTATTTTAAAGAGAGCTTATTTTTGGAAGGTGCCGCTGGCAATGAAAACAAGATGAATAACAAAAGTTCACATACAGCAGCCAAGAGATTTGAAAAAAAAAAAAAAACACCTCAGAAAAGCCATGTTTGGTTTACTTTCTCTCGTCTGCCTCCCTCTGTGCACTTTTGTGGAAACGCATGGACTGAAGTTCATGCTGTAGTATCAGATCAAAATAGGCCAGTTAAACACATACAGTGGTGCTACAGGCGCAATAAAAACTCACTTTCCCTCTAGGTTCTATAAAAAGTGTCCAGTGAAGCTGGTCAGTGTACATCCTGTGGAGGCAAGCTGCCTTCCTGATGACCCCATTAGTCTGGAGGGGAAACTGATCTCTGCCAACATGATCAAATGTCGCTGCCAAGTCACATGGGACAAACTCACGGATTCAGGAGGTAGGTGTCCTGCTCTGTGTCGCCGCGGCGGGCGTGGCCTTGCGTGAGTCACGTGACGTAAGGGGGATCCGTTGGTGGGGAGGGTGGACAGACACTCCCACGATGCCGAGTGGGTAAGAGGGGCAGAGTGAGGTGGAGCGGAAGGTGACGGAGAGGAACTGGGCTCCTCACCTAAACCTATAACAAGAAGGAAAATGGATTGTGACAGACCATCATTTATGTAATACCACTGATAAAATCCTCTTTGATTGGAATTAAATGTATGATTAGACTAAATTTGCAATCAGCTTGTGAATTTCAGAGTTTTATTGCTTTTGAAATGAGAATAAAAATGCTTCCTGTTGGTAAATCCCACTGGTGGGAAAAAAGGCTCGCCCACGGTTGGGTTGGTGTCAGAAAACAAGCCATGTTATAAAAATACAAAAAAAGGTTCATTCTATCTACAGAAAGATTACTATATACTGCTCATAGCCTAAGTGAAAGAACAGAATTGTACGTTTTTTTACCTAGTTAACTACCTTTAACTCAGTAAACTCCCACCGTAAGGGTGTGTTTTAACCGATGAAACTGTGTCGTACTCAGGCTCGGACATCAGTTAGCTGTCTTTTTACAGGCTTTATTGCACAACGTAAGCTAACACAAGTACAGTAACTGCGCCTCTACAGAAGCCAGGTAATCAACTGAAAGACACAAAATAAAACAACCATACAACATTAACAAAACAACCCTATTAATGATAGTACAGTTTGGTAATAGTCATATTTATAACTTTAACACGTTATTTAGTTAACACAGGAACTCACCAGCTCGGCTTCATCGGTCATAACAGCAATATTAATGAAAAAGGATCTGGCAAGTAAGACCTACACGTTTTTATCCCAAACTCACATAAAACTCCGCCTTAAATAAGTTTGTTATTCAAACCAAAACATGGACCTGGCTAACTTGTTATTCAAACCAAAACATGGGTCTGGCTAACTTGTCATTCAAATCAAAGCAAAACAGACTAACATGTTAGGAACATAGGAAAAAACCACAC
>VURO01015130.1:0-15789 GCA_015108175.1 Pelvicachromis taeniatus
TTTTTTATATAATGTTTTTTTTTTTTTTTTTTTTTTAATCTTTGTTGCTATATGAAACCCAGTAATTACATTACAGTTAACATTCTGTTCTTAGGTTCTTCAATCATCTTTACTCTGGGCAGAAAATAGAAAGAAACCAGAGCGTCAGTTATGTAGTAGCTCATCCGGCTCATGATCCATCCTGCCTGTAAAAGGACAAGTGTGAGCTTGACCTTGATCTCAGATTGGGTAAAGACCCATTACGTGATCACTGTGTTTAAGTTTTAGTATTTATTGATCATGTCTTTCCTGGAAAAATGAAAGATTGATCTATAAGTTTTCAGGAACTGTGATGTGGATGATATTTTTATTTACAGGACACTGTGATAAAATTGAAGCTATGCACATTATTTTAACTAGCGAACCCTAGCACTATGTATGGGTTTGTACAGGTACATTTACCAGAACAAGACTGATTGTAACAATATAACAAATCTGTTAGATGCAACTTGTATGAAGACGGACAGATAGCACAAAGCTAGCAAAGAAGCTACAGTGATGGTGAATCTGAGTGTATGCTAGCCCCAGTTGAAAAACCAGAGTCTGATCTTGAACGGGGCTTTAAGTGGCTGTCGTGACACTAAATGATGGCTTATGTCAGTTAAAGAACAAAAACGATGAACATTTCAGTAAAAAGGTGGTATCTATGTGGATCCGCACCTCTAAAGCCCAATAATCAATGCATCATGTTTTAGTTGTTTAAAAGTAATAACAAAATGTTATGTTTTATCATTCATCAGATTAATGCTAGAGATCAAGGGTTGATGTCTGCCTACAAAAGAGAGAAATTCTGTCTCGACAAGCTTGCAAATGAAAAGCATGTTCAATGTGTTTGATTTTATTCTTCTATGTCCTTCCTGTCTTGTTCCACTGACAAACAAAATCACCCCTGAGGTCAGATTTGAGTTTTTTACTGTCGAGGTCACCAGGGAGGAACTGGAAAAGGAAATGTGGGAAAGAAGCAGGAAGAGACAGCAAATGTTGAAGGTTAGGAGCAAATGCAAAGTATAATGGCAAACATGTCACATGACTGGAGGAACTCAAAATACCCAAAAGAGCCCCAATAAAGGTCTAATTTTAGAGGAAAGACTTTGTCTGCAGAAACATGCAACAGAACAAGGACAATGAGTGAGTCAACAACAGTCTGCTGATTTAGCTGAAGCTTGAAACCGAGGAGGAAGATGGATGGGTGAAAAAAGAAACTAAGTGGAAGGGGAGGGAGATGTAGGAAAAGAAGCATGAAAAACAGAAGAGACAGATTGGAGAATAACAAAGATGAGGAGGAGGAGGAGGAGGAGTGGGCGTGAAAGAAGAGATAGTTGAATAAAATAAGAATCCTTTGGATAGACAAGAGGAAGATGGGACTGATGAAGAAGGTTATAACAAACATGTGCAGGAGGAAGATGCTAAGAAAGAAGAAGTGAAAGTGTGAAAAAGAGTGATCATACAAAAAAGGTACTGAAGACAAAAAAGGATTCAGAGGAAGATGAAATCAGAAGTAATCAGGATGATTAAGGATGAAACAGAGGTGGCAATAGTATGAAGAGCGAGCAGGTCAGTAATACATCAAGAAGGAAGAAGTGTAAATAAAAAATATTCTAAAGAATAGAAAGAAGGCTGATAAAGAGGTAGAAGCAGTGGAAATGGTGGGAAGAAGAAGAAAGACAAACAAAAGTCACGTTGAGGAAAAAGAGATGAAAAAAGAGGACAAGACGGTCAAAGAGAAACTAAAGGTGTGAGAGAGAGGAAAAAGAAAAACTTCTAAAAGGAAAAAGTTGAGAAGGTAGAGGAAGAAAGGAGGAAGTGATGCAGCTGATGTGGACAGTAGGAAGTTAGGATGAAGAACAAGAAGTGGCAGGAAATTCACTAAAGATGTGCGTGGAATTGGCCGTTGCGACCACACCAGATCTAATTCCCAAACCTTCGCCACCATATTCCCGTAATGCACCTCTTCTTTCTTTGCTCTAGCAACTTACACAGGCATTCACAAGCACGCACTCATTTTGCCCCTCATCTGCCACACCAAACACACAGGTTTTAATCTCCCAAAACAATTTAGCTTGTCACACACTCGCACTTACAAGCATAAACACACACACAGACACACATGTACTGCTGCCTCCCAGAATAAGTTGGCTGCCTCTAATTGGAGTGGTGTTTGTTGCAGAGAGGTGTTGAGCGCCGCCGTAATTGCCAGGCAGGCTGGTTGACGTTCCCTGTCTCTTTATTTTTTAAGGACTGGGTAATTAGGCTCGGTGACTGCGATTGTGCCGCCACCGCCGCCGATATGAGCGAACAGGTGTGGGAGCCAGCGACCGAAACACACGGCACCTCGCACACGTCACAGACCGACCGCAGAGCTAGAAGAAGAGGCTATTTTACAGCCGACAAGGAGGCCTAGAGACGTAAGGTTTCACCAAAAGATCCCGGAGAATGAGGACTGAAACCGTGATCACCGCGGGTGGGGGGTGAGAGTTGGGGTGGGGGTAACATAGGTGACGGTGGTATTCAGTTATCTTCAGCTGATTGGAGGAGAGGAAACGAGCAGATTGTGTGAATGAGCAGGAAAAGAAAAGACACCTGTGAATGTAACTAATAACTCAACAAAAAGGTGCAGCCACTTGATGTGCGAGGCTGAGGCTTAGCTGTGCACGGCAGTGCATGAAGCTACATGCTAGCATGCTCATAGTAGCAATGCTAACATTAAGATCTGAAGGTGAAGTCAAATGGCACGGCTGAACACTTTTTCAAACAACTGATACCTTAATATCAAGATGTCGGAGCCAAGAATATGTTTTATATCATCAATACTGCGTGAAAAAAATATTACAGTGCGTTGCCACTTTTAGCAATATAATGGGGTTAAGCCACAGTTGCCTTATGCTATTAAGCAACATAATATTTTATTCAAAAAAACAATAAGACATATATTTTGTTCTGCAGCCTCCAGCCCCCAGTCCTCATAGACCCCCTTGTTTTAAGGGCATAATTTAATTTTCTGTTCATTTGCTCTGTTTTACAAAATATGAAAGCAATTAATATTCGCAACAAAATGATTGGTTCTGCCAGCACATGCTGTTTGATGTCACAAGTTCTTTTGCAACAAATGGAAATTGTCCTGGGGCACACAGTGCAGTTTATCTATTCTCCATCACACATATCAGTCATTGGTCATTTTTCCATCTTAACTTTTGCAGATAGCAGATACTACAGTACGGTCTTTTTTAAATTCTCTTTCCTCAAAAGCTCCACAAGCAATTAAAGCACTAACTTTGATATGCAAGAAACATAGCATGGATAATATTTTACGCGGCTAATAAAAAGATATGAACACCATGTAGCAATAATGGCACTTCTATCATGATGCAGATATGATATACCTGCTGCCAGTAGGTATTATAAGTTCCCATTTCCTCATCTTGTTTTTTGGCCAAAATTTGTCCTTTTCTTTGCTTAAAACTAATAAATACTTTATGAATCTTCTACTATATCAAACTATGGCCACTAACAGTACACACACTTTAAACAGAAGCTCTTCCTGAAACTGAACTATTCCAGTGGTTCATCTCTTTTGTCTTTGGCTATTTTATTTACTTTCCTTTGCTGTGTGGGCATCATAAATGCTAAAAGGTGAAACATAACAGCCATTTGTTATTGACTGTTACTATGTACTCTTGTTCCAGCTCTCTCTCCATGATTCACTTACGCCTGTGTTGTACCATCAATGTATTCCTCTCAGCCCTGATGCAAACTTATACCAGTGGTCACTCGAAGGATTGCAACCAGAGGCAATGTAACTGTGAAACCACTTGCTCATTGGCTAACGACTCGTCTATCAAAGCCACTGAGCCAACCTCAGATAATCCTCCATTTTGAAATAGTAGTACAATAGAGATTTAGAAAATACACTTGTTTTTTTTTTTTTATTCAGCATGACCTGAAATAAGCGACTGCGCCCATAAACTCATTAGGAAAGTGCTTATTGAGAGGTCAAGTCAGAAACTCTTTTTCCATAGACTTCTATAGGACTGGAAGTCTTTGTCCAGTCATCACCTTCTATTGGCTTTAAACTAGAAATGGGTTTACAACACTTCAGCATTGGATTCATTTTTCTGATCTGGAAACCCGGTCCATGTTTTATGCTGTCTATTGCAACCAAAATATCCCCTGCATGCCAAAAAGCATTTTCAACATCTATAATTGTCCAAGGGACATCTGTAAAACTATCAACAGGAACTTTTGTTTGTCCCCTGAGCCTAGAAAAGTGAGCCAATGATGGCTTTATAGATGGGATTAAGAATGCTGATACCCTTTTTCTGCATCAGTGCCAGAGAAACTGGCAACATAAAATTGCCACAGAATGGAGATCAAATGGCTGCAGCTGTACAGATTGTAAAAACTCCTAACTTCTACATTTCACTCCAAGCATTAACAGCTAATTACCAGCACCTTGTCAACTGAAAATGACCTTGATGGGATAGGCATGTCACTCGCTAATGGCAGTAAACTGCTACCATCAAAATATTGTCAGGCTCTTCAGTCCAATAATTTAATCAAGACATTAAACAGCAGAAACTAGATATTTTCTGATAAAATCTTTATTCATATTTGCCCTGTGAAAAGAAAAAGCATGTTCACTTTGCTGTCTGTCTTCCAAACCACTCTCCGCAGTTAATGACTGGTTTATACTTGAAGCATACAAATCAGACAGGTAACCAGCTGCAGGTGCACAACAGATGCTTCTAAAAACATTCACTTTTGACGCCAGCCAAAAGCTGATGAAGACCAGCAATTAAACACTGCCACTTTGTCGACCTTCAGTCTACTTATTACAAAGTGCTTAACAAAGTCACACAACACTGCTGGCGCACCCGTCCAAAACATCAGCGAAACTAAACTTACAGACCATTTACACATCTATCTCTGACATCCAGTTATAACAAGTCAAAGTCAGCTTTTGCGGCTGGATGCGCAAATATCAAAGATTGCCTACTTATAATAATAAATGTGAAGATGGTCCCAACTTTCTGTGATAATACTGTCACTGAAATACGTTTAAAGTGTATAAAAATGAAATTAGTCTAGCGTTCTGGTCAGTTGATCTGAAAATTATTTATAAATGCAGAATGATAGAATACATTCCTTTGTGGAAACTCTTATTATAATGAACTATATTTTCATTTTGAAATTTCCCAAGCAGATGTTTGAATAGATGCACAAGTAAACCTCAGTTAGGGTCTACAAAGAGCACAACAGACTGTTTCTGGAGTGACATTGGATTTCGTGCCTTAACAAATGACAGTTCAGCACATGAGAGGTCAGACATGAAGTATGAGTTATTAGACAACCTACTGTACTGCGCATGCCATGGCTGACACAAATGAAACTCTCTAACATGGGATTTAATGGTGTGAATGCCATATTTTAAACCAAATGATGAGCTTTATCTAAGGACTCAGTCACAAAGGTCTGAAGACCAGTTAGTGACCATCTGACAACCACAGTCGCTACAGAAAAATGTGTATTTCCTGACTGGTTGTTGGCTGAAATTGGTCACAAAGAGGTTGCTACACCAGAAACCTCCTTACACTGCCTTAGTTGCCATGATCACCATTAGACTGCATGCAAGGTGAACAGGTGCCATCAAAGTTAAAGTTGTGCCTGACCACTGCAAACAACGCATTTAAAAAGATTAATTTACTTTGAAGACAGATGGTCTCAGTTACCAGGTTCTTACCAGGTACTTTTCACAGTTTTACTACCAAGCAACTAAGCTGGCAACTGCCAGCAACCTCCTGAAACCACTAATCAAACAGTCTGCTTAATAAACTCTGGGAAAGGAGCCAGGGGGTTCCTGACTGGTCTCTAGGCCTAAGTTGATGGGGATTTGGCAAAAAATCCACAGCAACTGCCAGCAACATCTACCAACAACTCGTAACTACTGAGGGAATATACATTTTTCTCTCAGACCAGTGGTCACCAACTAGTCTGTAAGCCTGCGTGACTGAAGCCTAAACTTTACCAGGTGACTTTGGTGCTTAAGCTGAACCAAACAAACTCACACACGAGAAACAAATGATACAAATAAGTTAACAACCTGGACTGAGCTGAGTGGAAACTGAGAAAAGAAAGACCAATCTAAACTTAAGCTCTCAGCCCAGCTCACAACCTTTCAGTGTCGTCTTTGGGGAAAACATATGGAGCTCCGACTCGGTAGCGAGCCGGCCCGTCGAAGCAAGCGGCACGTCAATCTCCTGAGCTTTGAGAAAAAGAAAAAACACACAAATCCATGCCGAGTACTCACAGGCGCTAACCTTGAAATCACTGCCATTATTAGCAGAGTCATTATTAGCATTAGAAAAGCAAATGGGGCTAATAATATTTGCCATTATGGCTAAAAACGCCTATTAATCCCTAATCCGCACCACAATTAAGAGCATGGTTGGGTGTTTTTGTGAGTCGTTCTGCATCGCCTTGCCGGGAAAATGAGACAATTTAACAGCCTCAGAGGCAGAGAGAAGGTGGGAGGGTGAGGTATTGAGCGACTGGCTCCTGCTCTCCATCTCTATTTTGAAAGCGACCAGCCGGGGTGTTTTTGAGTGACGGGCGTAACGGAGGCAGATTTGACTGAATAAAGACAAGAGGGTGGTGGTGGGGGCGTCACTCGCTGCGCTGAAGCGCGTTATCTGTCTCGGTACAAGTGCATCAAATCAAACGGGAGAGGGGATATTATTAAAGCAACCCCCTTTTTTCTCTGCTGTGAACTGTGACTTAATAAGCTATGCCAATTAGGAGAACAAAAATCAGGCATGCCATCGGGGCTGTATCTGCCCTTGCCCAAATTTCTCTGCTAATGCGTGAAGCTCGCTGGCAAAGGCGACAGAGCTGCTGCATTTTTTTTTCTTCTGTTTGTCTTTGGTTTTGACAGGAAAAGAAAGAAGACACTGGGGTGGAAGGTGGGACAAAAATAAAACGGGATAAAGCTTACTGATTTGGCGATCATTCAAAGAGATGATGTTTTTAAAGGAGGAACACTGATGCTTTTATTTTTTTCCCCCTGCCAACAAATCTAATGAAAAGAGAAACACCAACCAGCTATGTATTTGTTCTTCTTAAAAGTATTGTTTGTATATTTAAATTGGAGTATCTTATCTTATATTTTTCTGCGCCATCTAGCTCAGGAGCTGTCCAAAATGTCAGAAAAACCCAACAGTAAGCCCACTGTAGTGGCTGTTTTTGGCTCACATTTAAGGAAGATTTGCTTTCAGCCTCAGACTGTTTCATTTGAATCATCTTTAGAACTGCGAACATGTCCAACTATATGGTTAAGAGTAAAGATTGTTTAAAAACACAGTACTTTACAGTGTTTTAGGAATATATACCGAAACATGTATGAACTCTTGTGGAGGTTCTAATGTCGGCTTTGAGTGGCCTGATCCACTCCAGGAAATCCAGGAAATCACAACAGCCTCTTAACCCATAACATTAGTGATGTCATGTATTCTGCTGGCACCACAGAAAGCAACACGATTCTTCTCCACCCTCCTGGTGGCCAAGCTGATGATCCCTGCCTCTCTGAAAAGGTCAGATAAGGTTTACAATGAACACATTAAAAAAAAAAAAATAAAAACAGACAGTTTGCTCGTTTTCTGATGACGTCAAGCAACACAACCTGTGAGTATTCCTTAAATAAAACCACTCAGCAAGTGAAAGTAGCCCATTAATGATTAAAATACTGATGATGATGATGAAATGATACAGAACACCAATCCCAGTCTTGGTTTGAGTCACTCCAGCACCAAACCTCTAAATCTGTCTTCTTGCTGCCTGTCTTATACTTCCTTCCTTGTTTCAGTTCTTTGCTAAACTTTTTGTTTAAACTTCTCTGCTTTACTACCTATAATTTCTTCATTTCCCTTCCTTTTTCCATTGTTTTCATTCACTGATTCATCATTTCCTTCCTTCCTCATGTTAGTCTTTTCTTAAACGCCTTAGGTACTTTTGTTCCTCTTTTCTTCCTCACTCTTTTTCTTCTTGCTATAGTTATGCCTTCTTGTTTCGTTTCCCAATTCCTGTTTCTTTTGACATTTACCATCTAATTTTGTTCTTTTTGTCCATCATTCACTCACCATGAAATTCTTACATTTGTTTCATCAGTTCTCCATTAACCCTTTATATTCAGTTTCCTTTGTTTCTTGCTTCCTTTCAACTTTTCGACCTCCTTCTTAATTTGATTTTATTTCTGTGTCCAATTATTTAAAATTCTGTTCTTTCCTTCTGTTGTTCCTTCCTTCCTTCCTTGTTTCTTTCTGCTTCCAGGAAACAGTTCCTTCATCTCTCAGTGCCAACTTTAAGACACATGACAGTGGGGTTGATGGTTTGCCCTCACACTGCCAAACCTCTCTTCCCTGCCACCCCCATCCTCCATGGTCCCAACCACACATATAAACACCTGCCCACACACACACTTCTTCTTCAGACAGACAATTCAAAAATCAGTGCCTCAAATCTCTTATACTAATTTTTTTTCCCCAATGCTCAACCTTCATTTTGCTGAGGACACACACATTTACATGCTCTCGCTCTCTCACACACGCGCACACACACATCTCGGTCTCCTTCCAACACCACTGACAGGGAGACAAACAGCGGATCTGAGAGGTTACAACGGCTTTTTTTAAGAAAAAAAAGAGGAAAACACCAAAACCAGCCAAGACCTGAAATAGACAAGTGGTGGCAGCGGCGGTGGTTTTGACAGGCAGAGTGAAGCCGCTCACTGAACGGCTTCATCCAGGAGGAGATTAGAAACACACACACACACACACACACACACTGAGTTTGAAGTGTGCATTATCTTTCCAGGGATGATCCTAAAATAAACAACAACAACGGCGAAATCTCTCAATAATTAAAACGCCTAATCCACTTCCTGGTTGGTGATGACCGTGGGCTGAGCATGTCAGCCGGGACTGCGCGGTGTTTATGTTTAGATGCTTTTGTGTTTTAAGGTGAATTTATGGGCAGAAATACAAGGGCTTACATGGAGAGGTACATTCACAGCTTTGTGTGAAGGCTGTCATTTCAGAGTTCAATCTCTACATAAAGACATGGTTGGGAAAATGTCACTCCTTATCCTCAAAAGCATCAGATAAACAAAATCCCACAAAATATTTTTAGCCTTCTGCCTCGTCTCACTGAGACGTTATTTTTATATTCAACACCTCTGTGTTTTGTGCTTTTATCCAAGCTCTTCTTACATCCAAACTTTCTTTCACCACCTATTTTCAACAGGACTTGGAGACAGGCTACCTTCTTTAGTTATAACAATTACAACATGCCCCAAAAAGGTTTGAAAGAGATCCTTTTAATATGTCTTTTCTAAGTAAGTGAGTGGAAATCAGCTTGCTAACTAACAGCAGATTGAATGTAGCAACATTAAAACTTGTCACCTCCCCAAGCCTTGTCCTGACAGAGGTTTCTGCCTGTTAAAAGGGAGTTTTTCCTTTCCACTGTTGCCAGTTGTCTGATTGCTGGGATTTTCTCTATATTATTGGAGAGTCTTTTTTTAACAAGGATGCTGGCACTGGCATCTGCTGATCTGCTAATATATGGGCTATCTCATGTGCCACCATCCTAAGATAACAGCCAAGCTAGAATTAAATCAGTTAAACTGAATAACCAACCAATACTGGTCACACTTAGCTCAACAAAGCATCATCCCAATTCAGCCTGAGCTTTGAAAAGAACAAAATATGTCGCCTACTTTACCTGCAAACACCTGTGTCCTTACAATATTGTGGAAAATCAGTGCTTTTATTACATGTTCATTACACTGGAACCTATGCAGCACGTGTTTTTTAGTATACTATTTTCTGTTCTTGCTTAGCAATAACAATAATTTATAATGTTAACACTGATGTCTGTCTTCTCTTTGGAACTATCAAACTTGGTAGTGAGATTGGTGCACATTCAGTAGTATGACTACCAAAGCTCAGAGTCATACTACAAGCTTTATAAGTCATGTTTTTAGATTTTCAAAAAACTTGACCTGACTCCGGACTGAGAGGTGGAGATCACTGAGATTCAAAATTTTTAATAGATGCACCTACAGCATCAATTTGGCATTGATACATTCACAAACGTAAGTGACCATGTCCCCTGACCTTTCGCCCAGCAAGGTGACAACCATCAGTCTTTCATGGAAGAGAAGTAAAGAAACTGATTCAAAATTGGCTAACAGAAATCTTAAATTCCTAAAGTCTAACTTTAGGTAGGCCTACTTACTGGCTGTGTGAAGGGCCACAAAGTTCTTTTTAAAGAACATCAAGAATTTGTCAAAGTTTGAAATCATCTTTAAGTGACATTAACTGGAAGAGTAAAAACAGCTTAAGTATGCATTTATAAACATAAGTAATACTTTACAGGACTGAGCATGAAAACAAAATTTCAAATGTATGAAAGTGCATTCAAAGCAGAGTAACTTCTGTCAGCCCACAGTGAATGGACCCCATTCCATGTCAGCACGTCCCATCCTCTGGCCTCAACCCAGCCTTTGGAAACCGCTCCTCTTATGGTCGTGTAGGTCTATAGAGTTCTAATTAGCTGTATTCACAAACAGCACCAGGCTCATCAAAATGCCGAGGCCTGCAGAAAGCCACAGCAGGGGTGAGCAGAGCGCGCACGCACATGTGTGCGTGTGTGTACACGAGGATATTTAGATATGTGTATGGGAAACAGAGTGTGATTTGTATAGTAGGATAAGCGTATGTGCGTGTGACTCCACGTTGTGTTCCTGTATCAAAAGAAAAGAAAAGAAAAAAAAACAACAACAACAACAATCCCAACATGAAGATACACTTTGAGGCAGCAAACCTAAGGCCTAACAACCACTACAAATTCTGCAAAACTGAGACTTTTTTTTTTATTTTGCCAAAAATTGTAACATTTGTCGTCCTCCCTCGCATTTGTATGCACAGCACAGGAGCGAACAACATCACCGAAACCGCAGAGCACAAATAACAACAACTACACAACGAAGCAGTAAACAAAGAAGATGCTTCGCCATCTCTCTGTTTTCCAGCCAACTAACAAAATGGCTTCCGAACGCCGTTTAGAGGCAAATAACAGGAGCGGGAGCAACAGAAAGGACCCGGCTGTTTTCTGTGAAGACCTTCCAGAAAAGACTTTAAACAGAAAGTGTCCTACTGGTACGGTGGCTGAAGGCTGCTTAATAAACACTGCAGATGCTGCCGAACATACACCAGGCACAGCGCAATGCAATCCTGTGAAACGCATGAGGAAAATGAACATAAACGTTGATCAGCAAAGAACGCTGCATCCAACCACAGAGGTGGCAGGAGCAGCAGTGGCACAAGGTGGAGAACATGTGCTTTCTAACATGAATGCTCGTCATTGAGTAATGCAAATTTATTTTACGTACCCATTGCAAATGTTATCAACATTCAGTGTAAGATTCACAGAACAGCGTCTGCCTTCTTTTTTTCATCCTTTCACTTCATTGGCTGAACCAGAACAGAAACAAAGCAGGCACTTCCAAGGATACAATTACAATTAATTATAGCACCTCAGTAACATTATCTTTTGTGAAGATAACTCATAAAATCATGGAGCAAATATTTTTCACATATATGCATCTCAGCTAATATGATCACAAGTCAAGATCTCAACCGGTCCAAAAGCTGGTGGTATTTAACCTGAAGCTGTTTCAAAACTGCTAAACAAAGAAAAGCAGAAGAGCAATGCTGAACAAGAAGATTTCTGGTAACATAAATAATAGCTTTGCTAGCTAATGGCTAATCACAAAGGCGCAGAAACGAACGGATGAATCATTGTCATGGAAAACAGCTACAGTACAAGTTTTTTTGCCCTAATTTGCTTTCAGTCTTGGATCTGGCCAGAATGGATCTTAAATATCCCCAGGAGACAATTTCAATAAGTGGATTTCAGTCCTTTCTTAATGTATCTTGGATACATTAAGACCACCCACCCATCTATCAGCACCCATGCACAAGAGGCTGCACAAAAGGCTGCACAAGAGGGCAACAGTCTACGCAAAGATAGCCAGATCTCCTTTGGACCTGATCACCTTCTGCTCTTCTGGTGGTACATTGAGGTATTCCTGTGACAGACTTGCCCCACTGTCTCCTGATGGTTGGACATACCTGAAACATCTCACCTAGGAGCCCAGAAGGCATCCTGCTCAGATGTCCAGATCTCTAGGGTCATCCCAGACACACATTGAAAAAAGCTCACTTTTCATACAATGGGTGGGGTACCAATGTAGTTTGCCAGTAAATCAAAAACTTTGACTTCAGGTTCAACTCAGGGAGGATCCAATCCAATAATATCCAGCTCCATTCTCCCCATACATGTGAAAGAAAAAAACCCAAGCAATCATGAATACACACAGCAACAGATATTATGAGAACCAAGTGACAAATTCAATTAATGAGTGAAAACTGACAAGGCGCTGAACAAGAACCACCTAATGATGACTATGACATCACCGGGTTTACATCCTCTGGACTATACTTACACTGCAACCTCTAACTTAAAACGCTAAGCTGGCTAACTGCAGTGAAGTCAGAAAAACCCCATCCTACAGCTAACACAACACTTTTTTATTAATTCTGAGCTCTAAAATGCATGACAAAACCTTCTTTGATGCATCTAATAAACCTTTGTAGAAAGAGTGAGACTGATTATTATTTCAAAAATAAATTAATCTCTGCATGGAGGTTGATATTCCTGACTGGCTGTCATTAGTAGATCACCATAAATCTAAGATACTGAATTAACTTTAGGATGACAGATCAGCATTACTACTTAATCGATATGGAAAAACTGTAGCACTACCTTAACATATAAATCAACCGCTAACTTAATGGTTCATTTAACACGGTTTTTTTGCATTATTTATGTCCTTTTGTTTGCCAGTTTTCTGGTTTAACACCTTGAAAATGCAACTCTGTGTAAAGTGCAATAGCTGAGCAGTGCTACAAGGTGATGCTTCTTTCATTTTCGTTGTGTTGAGCAATAGTGGAGAGCTGTACACAGACACTATTGGAAAGTCTTATCATTAACAACTAGAAAATGTAGCTGTGGAGACCTGGCATTTTATGGCTGATATTCAGTACAGGTACATGTGTGGAAGTGTGCCAGCATGGAAGTCCACATTCCCAAGGTCGGCCTAGTGTTACTAGCACCATATAGGTTCCAGGTTGTGCAACTGATCATTTAATAAACATGTGTTATCACCTCATGCTCATTCATGTAGCGGGTAAAAGGTATCCATCGATCAGTTTGAAACAAAACAGTAATGGGTGATTTGTATTTACTTCTCTGAGCATATATGTAGGGATTAGGGATGATGCACAGCAGACACATCGCTGATGATATATTGGCAGCCGCCCATCACTGAACTGATGCTGGCTGATTGAAAAACTTTTAAATAACACCCACCCCTCTGAAGGACTTTCTACTAACAATGTGACTGCCTGGCTGGATAAATGAATCAATAACATACCTACAGACTCACTGACTCACTCTCTGACTAGTTTACAACCTCGCTGTTGACTGTGTGCCATATTTAATCACTGACCTGCTGAATGAATGAAACACAGACTCCATAAAAAAACCGAATAAATCGTCGATTGAATGAATTAAAACACTTTATCAGACTGAACTGAGAGTTAAAGCCAGACACAACATTATGAATCAGCATTATCAATATCCACATTTTCAAGTCGGAGCCACCACATTCCACCACCAACGAAGCCAAACTGTGCCTGTTTGACACAAACACTACCAGCGTGTAGCAAAACAAAGCAAACTGAAAGGAAGGAATGAGTGCGGCAAATCAGAAAAACAGGAAGTCTCCTTCAGGAATGAACCTGAGCAGCTGAAAAACAGATGGGATGCCTCCCACCCCCCCAAAAACAGAAGACAGAAAAATCACATCACCTTTTATTCAAGGCATGTACATACTTATATACAGTGAAATAAAGCGGGAATAAAAATAAACTTCGATATTGTGAGTCAACTCGAGAATGACCTCCTTTTTGAGAAATGTTAAAAACAACGACGTCCCCAGATTCAAGAAACTGGGTGATTTGTTTTTTGTTATTTAAATAAAATACATATTACTGAGCCTATTGTCCTACAGACAATGTAGGAAAGTATTAAGAGATGGATTTAAGCATATTCCAAGTCATATAATCAAACTAAGCAATGTTATTGTTTGTACAAAATATGAGGAATGCAAAAAATATAAACAGCATTAGTAAGCTGTGCTCTTAAATCGTCAAGCCAAATCTCATTTGTCTTTCAAGTCTGCTTGAAATATAAAGTAACCCACAATGCAACACAGCGTATAAACCAAAAACTGCATATCCACGTACTGAACACTGTTACCCACATTAGAAAATTCAAACAGCAAACAAAGCAGCAGTGAGCAGGTGTAAGAGGAAGGAGAGGAGGAGGTTGAGGAAAAGAGCAGAAGAAGAAGAAGAAGAAGAAGAAAAAGAAGACGATGATGAAGTGAAGGAGGAAAAAAGAGAAAGCTGACGTACTTGAGCCGGAGAAATGTCCGCTCCCCAGGGAGGTCGGCCCGTTCTTTCCACTGCTAACAGGAGGGGAAAACATCTACAAGACAAACAGAGTGCACATTACCTCCGAGAGCACTGACACTGCACACAGCAAGACACATCTCTACAGAAACTTCAATGCAGCTACACATGAAAAGCTTCATTCCAAAACGCCAATCCAACATTTGGCTGAGAGCTGTCAGCTCCTCGTCTCATTATGGTCTTATTAGGAAAGAAATTTAATGGTAACATGTACTTTTTTTCCCCTCCTTCTTTTCTCCATTGGGTATGCTGTCTGTTTTTGAAATGCATGATGTCTTGTTTTGGAAGGCAACTTTGTGTGGATGTTACCAAGGAAAGTGTCCAACGTGACTAGTGCTGGGTATTGGTTGATTTAATACTAATAAGATACATCTGTTTGTGTGCCAAACACTTGACTTTGAGAAATGCCCTGTTTGTTTTTCAAGAAGCTAAAGTTGTCACAGAAGTTCTCACTGCTAAACAAGAACTTCAGGGACTTGTTAAAGGAAAATTAAACCAATGTATACATCTTTCCAAGGATTTTATGCCAGATTATTTTTTTTAAGCAGCCGAGTGTGAAGCGGTGGGAATGAGAATCAGCACCTCCAAATCCGAGGGCATGGTCCTCAGCCGGAAAAGGGTGGAGTGCCCACTCCAGGTCAGGGACGAGTCCTTGCCCCAAGTGGAGGAGTTAAGTATCTCGGGGTCTTGTTCACGAGTGATGGGAGAAGGGAGCGGGAGATCGACAGACGGATCGGTGCTGCGGCTGCAGTAATGCGAACGCTGCATCGGTCTGTTGTTGTGAAGAGAGAGCTGAGTGTAAAAGCGAAGCTCTCAATTTACCGGTCGATCTACATCCCTACCCTCACCTATGGTCACGAGCTGTGGGTAGTGACCAAAAGAACGAGATCGCGGATACAAGCGGCGGAAATGGGCTTCCTCCGAAGGGTGGCTGGACTCTCCCTTAGAGATAGGGTGAGAAGTTCGGCCATCCGGGAGGGGCTCAGAGTGGAGCCGCTGCTCCTCCACATCGAAAGGAGCCAGTTGAGGTGGTTCGGGCATCTGATAAGGATGCCTCCTGGACGCCTCCTGGGTGAGGTGTTCGAGGCATGTCCCACCGGGA
>VURO01015151.1:1162-15470 GCA_015108175.1 Pelvicachromis taeniatus
ACATTCCTCCAGACTCTACGGCCTTCATTTTGATCCATCCGACCATCCGTCCATCCGTCCGACCATCCATCCATCCATCCGTCCATCCATCCGTCCGACCATCCGTCCATCCATCCGTCCGACCATCCGTCCATCCATCCATCCATCCATCCATCCATCCATCCATCCGTCCATCCATCCGTCCGACCATCCGTCCATCCGTCCGACCATCCATCCATCCTCCCCACACTGCAACCTTCCACGCCATTCAAGTCGTTGTGGTATGCATCGACTCGGTGTGCAGTTATACTTTTCGGGAGGTGCACATCAGGTTACGTAGAAGGCTGTTAAGAAGGCGTTAAGATGGGGTTCTGGTTATGGCGTAAGTTATGACGTAGATCTGACGCAGAAGTATAACTCACGTGTAAGCAGGGATGACCTCCTCCAGCTCTTTTGGTAGGATACCAAGACATTCCCAAGTTAGTTAAGACAACCCTTAACTAACTTGTTCTCTCCTGCTTCTGCCCTATGAGGTTTCCAGGAGGCTGTTTTACTCTGAACCCTCTCTATTTGAGAGTACCCCCCCCCCGAGGAAGCTTATTTCTGCCACTGGTCCCCGTAATTTCATTCCTTCTGTTGTTACCAAAAGCTCGTGGCCATGGGTAGAAGTAAAAACATTGGTCCACTGGTAAATCAACAACTATGCTTTTATGCTCAGCTCTCTCTTTACCACAACCGACCAGTTTTGTTTTAAACTAAAAGGGTTTGGGTAAAGTTACCCAACCAAAGTGTCAGTTTGGATGTCAGCTGTGTGGAAGCAGCTGCAAGGAGTAAGAAGGAAAGGTCTGAAATGTCATCTGACGCGTAGCTGAAACTTTCAAAGTAATGCAGCTGTCAGTTAAACAGTGAGCTCTGACCTGTATTGACTTCTCAATTTTACACTCAGCTGAACTCCTGCTCTCCCATCGAGAGCCACGAAAAGCATCGCGCACAAACACGCACAACACACACGCCAGGTCGTTCACCTTTGCCCTCAGCTCCAGCACGGTGCTGTGTTAGATCATCATATCTGTGTTTGCTTTTCCTGTGGTGTGTTTTCTTGACGTGTGTTTACGTGCGCATGTGTGTCAGTAGTAGGGGGGTGTTGTGTGATTTCTTAACCTCTTGGAAGAGCTCTGAAAGAGGAAAAACAGTATTCAGTGAGACGGCCAACATAAACAGGAACAAATGCCTTCTTGCTGTTTGTTAACACAAGCTGGCGATTTCACATCTGCCCCTTTTAATCGCATCTGCGAAAATGCAGATGCGATAAAAAGGCAGACTCAGTGGGCGCCACATACATCACAGACTTCAGCGTGTAGCTCCCTGTTGCAAGTTTTACTCTAAAAGAGCAGGCTGTG
This sequence comes from Pelvicachromis taeniatus, assembly GCA_015108175.1. Taxonomy (NCBI): domain Eukaryota; kingdom Metazoa; phylum Chordata; class Actinopteri; order Cichliformes; family Cichlidae; genus Pelvicachromis; species Pelvicachromis taeniatus. The sequence continues at coordinate 2,542 of VURO01015151.1, forward strand.
CTGTGTACACACTGACACTTAGATGGAAGCACAGCTGTGGTTTGGAGGAATTTCAGCCCCCCCACCCCCAAACAGATCCCTCCATTTCTTCCCCCTGTTGTTTTTGATTTTGAAACCAGCAGCACATTCACTACAACAAAAGATTGTGGCTGTTGTGAGATGCAACAGCGAGAACCGCCACTTTGATAAATTCGCATCTCGCTCTTTAGTGTAGCTCCAATGTAGGAAAACTTCATGTCTTTTGCAGACTTTTCATAATTCATCTGTCACTGTCAAATCAAAGCAGTGAGCTTTGCCAAGTCCTCATACACAAGAGTGAGTGCAACAAAACCCCCACTGCGGAGCACACACCGAGGCAGACATCTGCTTAGTCCGCTCGCTGGGAAGCGTGATGAATTTAATGCACCTTCCATCATCCATTGCTCTTTCTTGGCTCGTTTCCTGCATGTACTGAACTTGGCACTCTCTGGACACCATAATGGTGCTTGTAAAAACGTTTCCGTGAGAGGTTGTAGTAAAATCAGGGCAGCTTGATGTTCAGGTACAGCTGAACAGAGGAGTGCAATGTACAGAAAGAGATACAGACCATTTGAACCTTTCGTACTAATTTACAGAGGACATTGCAAAGTAGAGGCAGGAGATGGGGGAAAAGAAATTTATCTTCTTTAAAAGTTTTGTTAAACAGGCTGTTCATGCAGTTTGAAATGACTAAGGGTGCTTTGACTCAGTGGAACTCTTTGTGTTTTGGCCACAAAAGAAAAAATGACTAATTGACCCCTAACTACAATACTTAGGGGTCAGGGTCAGCCAAACGCTCCATAAAGATCACTAATTCTCAATAACTGCGCATGCTGTAAAGCATTAGCCTTCTACATTCACACCAAGTGTTTCAGCATTTCTAAATGAGAGTGACGGCACAGCTGCAAGCATTCAGCCAATGGATGAGACATTCACTGTTTTTATAAAGAATAAATACTATCAGGGGGAGCTTGGCCTGTCGCCATAAGAAGACGTTAAAAAAAGAAGCAGAGTGCTGCAAGTGAACGGAAGCGGGCTTCAAAGAGAAACAGATAATTGGAAACTTAACTGTGAGAAGGGAAATGCCTGGGACAATGCATGTGGCCCTCTCTGGTCTGCTGAAGCGAATTAACACCAAAAGCATCATGGCTGTCTCCTCAGCATACTAACTGTGGCCTTCAAGTACGCCTGATAAATCGGCTGCTACTTAACTAAAGAGTCACATAATTCAAGAAACTGTTAAAAGGACCATTTCATCTGGAAACAAGCAGATAAGCAACATTAAGCTAAAAGCACATTTCCTCTTGTTAGTTTTCAGCAATCATTAAATAGATGTGGTCTGTTGTTTATATAGAGCCAGATGACAAAAACTTTATAAGGACTTAACAACCAAATGATATATACATGTAACAATAATATATACTTTTATTTGTTTTTTTCTTTGCAAGCAGTCAAGCTACGCAGAAACCTTTTCAGTTTTAAAAACAAACAAAACCCAACGTGTAATTCTTGAGTTGGTTTACGTAGAGTACCGTAATGTTGGCATCTCCAACGCATTTAAAATGTAGTTTTAAAAGACACATTCGAGGGACTTAAGGGACATAGAACACATAATGATTTCTTTGGTCAGTAATTTAAAATCCCATTTATAAGACACATAGTAAACCTTACTGGATTCACATCTTTGCAGATGACCTAACACTTTTCCCTGCAGGCTGATTATTTAACCTCAAACGTCTACCTTCAGAATAATTCATTTATATTTTACATATATTAATATTCTCTATAATATCTCTATGTTAACAACACAGAAAAAACACAAAAAACTAAAGTTTCACATAGTATTAGGAGTGCTTGTCGTTGGGTTCACTCAGTCCTGTTTGTCAAAAACATCTTCAGCTTGACTAGAAAGAATGATCGTCTTTTAAGCTATATGTCTGTGGTATTTAAGGACGTCATTTCTAATTCGTCACTATGTTTAGTCAATTAAGACTCTGTTGACTTTGGTGACCGTTAAGCCAAGTACGGGTGATGTACACTGAATGTGTGAAACAAATGCAACTCAGAACATAGCAACACATTCGCAGGGAGATGATCAAATTTACATAATATGTACACAAACCAAAAGATTTGGGATTTATAATTTTTTTAATAAATTTTTATTAATAGACACACATACATTCATATGCTAGGATCATTATAGTAAGAAAACTAACAAATGTTTTTTGCTTATTTTGATAGAAACAGTGGAAAACATAAGAAATAATTAGACTGGCTTTGATTGAAGGTAACAAAATCAGCCACAAGCTCCTCTAAAACCACTCAGACAGAGCAGGAAATACATTTTCATCCTTAAACACTCAGTGAGAGAAATGTAGAGATTATGATTGATGTAAGCTAGCTAGCATAGACGCCAGTTTGGGGGTGTTTGTGTCTGTGTTTTTGCGAGACTAATTCGCCTCACCATGAACTCTTGTTCTTCTCATATTTCCCTTCAGTCTGTCTGTCTTTCAACTCCTCTTCTGTCTTGGTTTTTGAAACAGCTTGACAAAGCCCAGCTCTGCCACTCAAGCTAACAAATACAGAGCCTTTTTGGTGGCATGGATGGAAAAAATATTATTGCGTAGCCACAAACTTTTGCATGACTATGAGTTAGTAATACACTAAAATGTGATAATGAAGTCCTGACCACAAGTTAAAAAGGCACTGTGGCAACATCTTAGTAATGCATGGCCACAAGGTCCGAAATCTATTGTTTACAGACCACACCACAAGTACGGCGATTACCTCATAAATCACGAATGAACTGGATTTAATTGCATTTTATTTAATTTCTGAATGATTATCCTTCAAGACTTATCAAGATTTACATCAGACTGTTAAGATTTCTCATGATGTGGTAAATTTGACAGGGTTAGCCAATAAAGGGTTTCAAATGGGCAAATACTGTGTATATAAAAAACACTTTGGAAAAGTAGACAGGAGCAATGTTGACAGGAAGTGCCTTTATTTCTTATTCAGTGATGTTGGAAACAAGAGCCTGTTCATTATTCTTTGTAAAGCTACAGTATGTTGGCAAGAATATTCAGTTTATTATTTGAAGCTTGCACTATTTTTAAATGTATTCATGCTTTTGGGGGTGATAACTGCCTAGAGTTGTAGGTAAATGGCAGAGTCTATACCAGGGGTGGGCAAGTCCAGGCCTCAAGGGCCGGTGTCCTGCAGGTTTTAGATGTGTCCTTGATCCAACACATCGCTAAATGACCTCCTCAACATGTCTTGAAGTTCTCCAGAGGCCTGGTAATGAACTAATCATTGGATTCAGGTGTGTTGACCCAGAGTGAGATCTAAAACCTGCAGGACACCGGCCCTCGAGGCCTGGAGTTGCCCACCCCTGGTCTATACCTTATGGCTATGCATTGCTAAGACACGGCCATGTTTAAATGATCTGCTTCCCGTGCATTATTAAGGGTGACCGGCAGCTGCACGTCACCATGGTGATCCTGTAAAAACACGCCTGCTATTCCTTTGTCTTTGTAAGCAGTCGCATTGTTCTAATTTACCTCCGATCCTGTGTGAACACAGTGAACCTAGAGGATTACACAACTGAGCTGATATAAAACAGATGAGTGATCAGTCTTTTAGTCCAGCTCTCCTAATCAGCTGGCTGCATTGTGGCGTGACAAAGGCATTGATCTTAATACTTCTATACCTCAGCAATAATGTGAAACACTGTTCTCAAAATTTTGACCTCTCTCTTTAACATCCCATACTGGAGTAGTTCCTTTAGTGTGCGATCAAAGGGATTATTTGAGTTTTGTTAAGCTCACAGGAAATGAATCCATCTCCATATTCTTGTCTCTCACACTGTGTTAAAATCAGCATGTTGTTAAAGCATGAGTATCTTTTATGATTCATTTCTACATCGTGTTTGCTTATATCCTACACTGTGCATCTGTAACACTGAGTATACTTCTAATGCGTTTTCAGGTCCTGAGCCCAACCTTCTTCCTCGAGCAGTGCGTTCAAGTGCCTGTCAGGAGCACACTAATCTTCACCACCGCCTGGATGTAGTGGAGAAGGTGTAGTTTCTAATCTAACCTCACATTTAGGCCTTAGTGAAACCATCAGGGTTTGGAACCCCCCCCCCTTGGTTTTGTCAGAATTACTGCTTAAAAATTTCCTCAACATTTCCTTTAAAATATATATATTTTAAAGAGAGAATTAATAACTTTTTTAATACACTAGTGAGCTACTCCAGATCTCTATATTCATCTCATCCGGCAAATCCCAGTCTTATGCAGACCTTACCTTATGATACCAGCAGTTTTGGGAAATTGTTTTATTCATTCAAATTCATTATTCATCAGTGATGATTCTATTATTCATACTACAACTTATTAATGTATTATTTATTTGTCAACCACGCATGTCTCACGCTTCCTGCAGCAAGTGGAGGACACAGTTGAAAAGTTGGAGGTTGAGCTTGCTGCTCTACTGGATGCCATTGAGGCCCCAAAGTGGCGCCACCAGATGGACAATGTGGGAAAGACAGCTGTGGACATCCTTGAAGATCCAGGGGAGAGAAGTCAGTCCTGAGCCAAGCAGACATCCATACAGGGTGGACTCAAGAAGGCTGTTAAGGATTTTTTTTTTTTTAAGGAGAAACTGTGTATGCATTTAATCTATATTTTTCCATATGAAGTTTGTATCGCATAAAAAACTGAAAAAAAGAGGAATTGTTTTGAACAAAGCCAAGCCTCTGCCTTATGTATACTTACAAATCCTGTGACAGCCTCATCACTATTCTAGTCAGTCCTAGAGTCCCCTTCACTTTACACTGCTATTTAGAGATCGGTTCACTAGAGAGACCTCTGCTCACCCAGTACATGACCCTGCTCTTCACTGCCCCCTACTGTCCGCAAAACAAACTTTGCCATGAAAGCTGTATTTGGGTAAAAATGACACACACACACACCAAATAACTGCAAGGAGATTTATTTTCGTTATCAAAGCGGTTGAAGCAGCATGTTTTCTGAACACACGGAGCAGGTTGCGTTTCAGCAACAAGGCCTTTCACTGATTCCCTGTAAAAATCCTGCAGCACAAGAACATTATGCAAAGTAGGATCATAAGGGAGGAAACGAGTGCATGGATCACATTTTTCTTCTTGATTTCTTTTCTCAACAGGGCACTGAGTTTCAAACTGTATCCACAGAGTTAAGACACCTATAGAATCTCAAAAGAGTCAGTCAGAAAATGTTTGAGACATGCTGCTGCTGGTCAAACCCTATAAGCACGATGGCTTGTTTTAAAACACAGAACAGTAATACATAAAGAAATATGTCAGGAGGGTTTGCAAGCACAATCTAAGTAGGTATGATCACTGACGTCAAGGAACAAAAGTCTAGATTAGTTTGGTGTAAATTGGAGAAAAGCTACACTTAAATTAACTGTTAAAATCAAATATTTCCCATTGACATAATTAACACATTATTCCACACACTCCTATGTTGAGTCTGATGCTGTGTCGACAGAGTCGGAGAAATAACCACAAATGGAGACATTCAGTTTTGTTCAGTTTTTTTGTTTGTTTTCTTTTTTAATGCAGCAAATTCTGTGTTGAGGTGAAGTGAAAACTTGCCCCAGTTTCAAATCTTCATCTTCTGCTGCAGACAACAATGCAACACTTAATCCACAACAGACACACAGCCGCTGACCTCATTCCACTCACCATGAGGGTACGAGCCTGTATACTTGGAACAAAGCATTAAGACAACCTACAGGATGTCAAAAAGGTACTGCATATCATCTAAAATATCATGCCGTCCATGTAACACTGGGATTATACGATTTGTACAGCTTAAAGTTCACAAAACTCCAGAAACAGTCACGCAGGCCGGTTATACTCTGATTTTGGACTGTGTCGATAATCAGGTGAGCGTCGAGGTATGCTATTACCAAAAAGCTTGTGCATGCACAAATCAGCCGGTAGGGCTCAAGTTCCAGGCTTTGGCAAAAAACAGGCTTATACTGTAAAGGTACATGCAAAATAAAAGCAAAGGGCTCAAGACTATTCAGTTCCTCATACGTTTTGGCAGACTTGGAAGATAACATTTCATGTCTCTTTAAGAAAGCCTCTTAATCTAATCATAATGTCGTGTTTTAAAGAAACAGCTTACTTTTGGGAAATACACCTATTTGCTTTCCCTTTGGAAACAAGGTCAAACCATCTGTCACTCATGTTTGAGCATCAACTATGCAGCTAGAGCTGGGAAACCATTAGCCTAGCTTAACAGCGAAAGTTACATCATTTTATCAACTTCCTACTTGTCTGAGTTTTATTGGAGGTTTAATCATTCAACAAGTACACTTAATAGATCCATTTTATTAAAAACAAAACAAAAAAACTTTAAGAAGCAGTCAACCTGTGTTTTGAAAGTATCAACTATTAAGTTAGCTTAAAATTAGCTATGGTGACTACGTTATAGAGCTGTTTCAGAGCAGCCATTTTGACATAAAATGCTAAATAAACACAAGTCAACTCATCACATTAATTAAAGCTTTTTAAGTTAAAGAACAAAACCTTCATTAACGTCATTTCTAGAACATTTCTAGAACCTGGTATTTCATATTAAAATGGCTGGTGTGAAAAAGGAGTCTCCATATCCTAGCATCTAATGTTAGCAAGCCAGCTAAAAGCAAACATGTAATAAGTCAAATATGATACTTCCTTTTGTCTCTCTTGGTAGAGGTTACTGTCATGTTCACATCATTTCAGATTTGGTGTGAACACTAAATATTTTTCAACCCCTGCATGTGCAGCACTGTCGTACAACAAAAAAATATTCACTCTATGCTAGGCTAACACTTCGGTCTGTCAAAGAAACTCAGAAACCAAAATGAGACAAATCGTGAAGAAGGCCACACCTGAACTAATGTATTGTTACAGTAGACTATGTGTGCTTTGTATTTCATGTTAGTCATATTCAAGACTCCATTTGAAAAATGTCTGGTGGTAACACTATACTATCAAGGTACATTACTTGAATAAAATGCGTCAGTTTGTTTTTTTTTCATTATTACGTTAGGACAAGCTGTTACTAGGCAACTCTCACATTATAACACAGAGAGAACACCAACACAGAATTCATCATGTTCTTATTTGTAGCTTCAAAAACAAAGACGTTACAAAGCTAGAGCAGCCCTGGCAGCAAAACCACAATTCTTGTCTGTCAGACGACCATCAGTCCCTCCACAGCCTGCTGTTCAGATCCATTTGGCTTTCTTACAATCTGCATGTGATGTTTCAAACTGGAAACTAAATCAAACCATTGGCGCAGGAGTGGCCAACTCCAGGCCTCGAGATCCGGTATCCTGCAGGTTTTAGATGTGTCCTTGAGCCATCACAGGAGTTGGCCACCCCTGCATTGGTGGTTCAGCAGCCAAGTTAGTGGTGTAGCTATATGTTGAACACTTTATCCACCCTTTAAGGACCACTCATTCACTACAATTAGCTGTTTAATCAGCAGAGCACGTTAACACTACATTAGTATTTATGTAAGAATTAACAGTACAAGACAAATGTTAATTTATAAGCTTTTATGGGTTTTGGTAAGGTGTTGTGCCCTGTGGCTTCTCTTAATGTTAGGCTAGGCTAATCACTATCCGACTTTAGCTCTTTATTTAAAACACAGACATGAGTATCGGTCTTCCTTAAGGTTTCCAGTGGAAAACCCACAAAGCTACTGGGCCTAAGTCAATCCCCCTGCTGGGCACAAGAACATCATTGTTTTCATACAAAAGCTACAATCAGCAAGTTGGTTAATGCCCAGCTAACCAACTGTTTCCATTAGCTGTTTTGAAAAAGTGAGTGAGGCAAATATTTTAACTAATACCGTTTTACCTGCTCATCTGATATTTCACTGATGTCCACTAATTACAAACTGTGGAGGCTAGATCACTGGTTGACTGAGCAGTGGGAAAACTGGCTGATTTCATTCTCATCATCCATTAGGAGTGCAGAGATGCACTCAGGCCAACACTGCTCTGTCTGCACATCACAATTAACATTATAACAGGCGATGGCACAAAATTAACTGAGTGCAACATACAATTGTGGCTCCAACCCCCAAAGGTCAGTCAAAGCTGCCGGGTAAACAGCTTTACTGGTGGAGATGCTGTAACAAGAGAAGCAAACAGGTGTATTTCCCAAGATGCATTACCTGAAATAGACAGTTTGCACACATTATGATTGTATAAATTATGGTGTCGTCACTTGCAGAAATAACTGACTTTATGTTATTAGAGGGATAAAGAGACATACATTCACACACTCAAAGTTCCTTAGAAATGGTTGCAAATGGTAGAAAAGCTTTGGCATATATTGCCTACAAGTTGTGCCTGCACACTTGGAAAGAAGAGCGGGATGAAGTGGTGTGAAGCTTCACACAGCTCTTCCTTAAGTTTACACGTCGAGTTAGCAGTCCCACATAAAACTGTGGTGAGTTTAATTACCTACACTGTATGCTATTTACACCGTTTTTCAATTTGTTAGGCCTTCAGGTTTTTAAGGTGGTCTTTTGCTACATAGTCTCAGACTGAGATTAACGGCGCCACCCTAAAATGTAACACTCTCACTACGACAGTCAAAGAGTAGCTCATCTATACAGTTTGACATACCGACAGGGCACAGCTACACATTTAAACGCAGCCCCAAACCAACCTCTACAGGGAGATGATCCTAAACCAAGCACTTAACAAGATGATGAAGTCTAGTAAAGCAAACAGAGCTTTCTTATAGATTTGTAAAGGATGCCATTGTTGGCAATGAGCTGAGTTTCAGAACCCTCTTTGGGTCAGAACTTGGTGCAGGGCTAATATACTATATCTTCGTAAGCATTTTGGACACAGTGACAAACACAACCTTTAATTCTGATTGATGGACTGATTTGAACTTCAGTACCTTATCCTAAAAAGGCCTGAGGGGGGAAAAAGAAAAGAAACCGTTAGCTGGTTAACACTTACAAGAGGAAAATCATTCTGCCCTGTAATGCATCCATGGCTGTGGTGTGATTAACAAATACCCATTATCATCGACAGGCACAACTTTAAACAGGTTTACAACACAAAACCAGTCACACCGTCTTTGCTGACTGTAGACAGCCATCAACACTTACAGGAAATGTATCACAGGAAGGTGTTGCAACAAGAGGAAGGCGCTCCAGGAGGAAAAAAAAATGCTCCAAATTAGGGCACACATCACATGAAAGTGGGGGAAGAGTGAACTGAAGACACAGGCAATAAAATAAACCCAGTGCCTTCGTGTGCTGAATAATTCAGTCGTCCCCCATCGGATCTGGAACAGGGATAATAAAGGGAGGCACCTCCACCAAAACCACTAACTTCATTCAAAAAGCCGTAGACTGCTATTGCTCGGGATGTCATCATGCTCGCGTGGCTTTCTGCTTATGGAACGACACCTCCTAGTAAGTGATACCTTATTATTTGTCATGCTATACTGTAACATTGCATAGAAGTCAGAGCTTACTCTAGGGCGGTAGGTACAATAGGCAGGGACTCTCTGGGATTCCGCTTCATTCATGCCTTACCAAAAAGATGCTATGGGCGGTGGGGGGGCGTAAATGATGGGAACCGTTTGAGGAGCTGCTGCTGTGCGTCAAGTTGCCTTGCTGTCCGTTTCCTCCACTGTAGGCTACGACATGAGAGAGAGGTGAGAAAGTATCTATTGGCATGGCACAAACACCGCAGCCACCAGAGAGAGCTGCCACCGTCACTGTGAGGCGATGTGGCGCTAGCAGCTGCCGGGGGAGGAACACACCGAGCCGCACATGCTCAGTTTGGAGGCAGACTCGGGCGCCTGCTCGGGTTCAGCTTCCGGTCCTGGTTCCGGCTCATTTGCGTCCTCATCGGCGGCTCCACTTTCTGCCTCTCCGTCCCCGTCTCCACTAGCGTCATAATTCCCAGCCTCTGACTGACCCTCCTCCTGACGCTTTTTCAACCTGAGAAACACAGTGACTCATGAATATGGAAACACACATGTGCATGTTTGCCCTGTGCTCTTCTTTTCGTTCTTCTCATTCCCTTCACTCCCCAATCGCATGCTGCAGGTGGCTGCCTCTAACCTGGAGGTCTCTTCCTGTTCTAAGGTAGTTCTTCCTCCCCACAGTCACCAGGTGCCTGCTCAGAGTGGATTCATCTTATAGTTTAAGTCTGTCTTTAATATCATCATCTTACTATACAAACCCATTCAAGATAACATTACTGTGAACTGGCTCTCTATAAATAAAACTAAATCACCACACTGTGCATCTAAGTGATGGCAGCCGAGATACGCCCCCATGTTAAATGATTTTTTTCATTCTTTTGAGCTAAAAAGTCCTGAGAAAAATAGTCAAGAGGCCTTTAGACTTTACTATATAATGCATATCACTGCGCATAATTCTAGACATTATGCCCTCTATTATAAATAGAAGTAACATGCCATTAATCAGACCAATAGACTATAATAAGACGTTTGCCATAGAGGAGGACTGCAGTAACATTGCAGCGGCAGGACCTGGTCAATAATAAATGAGGCAATAATTTACAGCAGCACTGAACCAATATTGCTCACTTTACATACAAAGAGATGCATTCTACGATAAATGGACTGTAAAGTAGTCATTTATGTTGTGTAGCGTGTGTATTCTGCAGATGTAAAGAAAACATTAGTTGTATTATATTTAGCTACACTGCAGAAAACTCTTAAAAAGCCTCCTGTCATCTCTGATTTACATAACCAAGCCAAGTCTGGAGTAATATGTAATGCTCTTCTTCCTATATCAGTAACTCTACGCTGCATGCTCTTGTGTGTGTGTGTGTGTGTGTGTGTGTGTGTGTGTGTGTGTGTGTGTGTGTGTGTGTGTGTGTGTGTGTGTGTGTGTGTTTTAAAATCAATAGAGGATTAAATTAGCATATGCTTTACCTGTTCACATACGGCAGTGCTTAACTTTCCATATCTGACAGTGTTCCTGCTGCAATCTTACGGGCATTTCCAGTGTCAGCCCCACATTCGCCAAAGCAGTCATGATATAAGTAACGCTGACAGAGCTTTTCTTTATTTTAAACTCATCATTCCTACTGCGAACCTTTGACGTGCAGATTTATTTTTGTAGATCTGACTATCATTATGGACTGCTATTGTGTTGCCTTAGTTTTGAAAGTGCGTGTGGACACGTGGGGGGGGAAAATACACAAATATCACTGCAGCAAAGTCTGACAGCATGAGAAACTGGAGCAGTCAAAACAATCAGACGGGTCTTAAACAAACCCCCAGATTAGTCAAACAATCAGTATGCACAGTCAGAAATGTCTGATTGTGTGCTGTATCTGCAACGTAACAAACAAAACAGAGGAGAAAAAGGTGGGGAAAAAATGAATGAAGGCGCACATACAGAAAAGGAAAAAAAATGTAGTGAATATTTAGCACTTATATGTATTATATGTCTCATATAATGTACATTCCTTATACTATCTTATGAAACTGGCACCCTCAGCATTTTTATCATACGAGATATTGTTATCCTGGAATGGCCCAGGCTCTTTATCCATATTTAAGTCTCATTAATAAAATCTATTTCAGACTAAATTTGATTTTTTATCATGCAGCATCTAAACTATGAAGTTCAAATGGCCTACAAGCTACTATATAGAGTCTTGTGTCAAATAATTAGTAATGAGTTGTTGTTTGTTTGTTTTTTTTGTAACTTTTTAAATATATTTGGGAGGTTTTTACAGGTATTAATGGCGAGCAAATCGTACTGGAACTGAGTGATACCCTATTAAATTTATTATGAAGGGTTAGTTTTTGTTTGGTTTTCCCCATTTGCCATCTTGGCAGGTTTACCTATCAATATAACCTTAGTTTCTTCTTAACAACACCTTGTTTGTTTATGCACCGTTCTCTTAAGATCCTGCCGAAGCATTTTAGGTAGTTTGAGGTCTGGGCTTTGACTGGGTCATAGTAACACCCAATTCCTTTTTTTTTAGCCATTCTCTTGTAAATTTGATGATGCACTTAGCACCGTTGTCATGTTGCATGACCCAGTTTCAGCCACGCTGTAGCTGACACTGACATGGTCTCATTTGCCTCTACAATACTTTGGTATACAGAGCAGATCATGGTCGACTGTGAGGTCTCATGGTTGCAAAAACAAAAAACAAAACCCAAATCATCACCCCTCCACCACCGTGCTGGGCAGTTGTTTAAGGAGTTTGAGCTGATGAACTGGTCTGGGTGAGGCCAAACATGGTACTGTCATTACAGCCAGACATCTCCATTCTAGTCTTCTCTGTTTAAAGGGAACCCCAACTATTATGACAAGATACTCTAAATATGTTACAAATGATCTCCACTTCATAAAAACATACTTCAAAATAACTACAATGTTTTCCTTATTCATTAAATCTTTGTTTTTTTAAAACGGTTTTGGTTCCATGGGAGCTGCCATGTTTTTGCGCACACAATGCATTCTGGGACGATGACGTATATAAGTTGTCGGAAGTATTAGCTACGTAGTAGATTAGAACAAGATAGTAAGAATGTAATATGTCATTAAAATGTCTCCACGCCTCATCTACCTCTACATGATCAGTAGCTGCATCTTGAAATCCTGCATATATGCCACTTGGTTCTGGATAGACTGTCCTTATTTTGTTTACTTCACATGGGATGACTACGTACGCTAGCCAGCCAGCCAGCCATACATGCATCAACCAGGTAAACTGTCGATATGAAGCATACCTGTAAGATCTTATTACTATAAGACTATAGACTACTCATTTATGCTTTTTGTCTTAACTGGTAAAAAACAAAAGTACCAGCAGGATAGCGGTCATGGAGACTAACG
>VURO01015154.1:0-12119 GCA_015108175.1 Pelvicachromis taeniatus
AATGACAGTAAAACTGTGCTGGAAACCAAAGCTCCCAGTGCAAAGGGGGTACTCTGAGAAGGAGACCAGCTCAGTGCTACAAAGCTGCCGGGCCTGGATGTTTACCAAGGATTTTTGGCTCACCAAGCTGAAGGGCTATGAGAGAAAAGAAGAAAGGAAAGACTAAAGAGGAAGAAGATGAAAAAAAAAAAGATATTTGGTATTTCTGACTTTTCCTCGACAAACACCCGAGGGTCTAAGAGTCTCATTTAAATAAACAAAACCAAGGGGGCTGGATCAATTTGTGGACAATAAGCTTTGCCTCGGGGCCCTGTGCTCTGACAAGCTTTGAAAGTGGCGCCGGACTGTGTCTCGCTGAGTCAGAGGTAGAAATCCCATCCTTCAACAAGCTGTTGTGAAGCAACGTTCACAGGCTTCACTGGTGGCCTCACCCATTTCTGCAAAACTTTGAAGTTAGCTGAGGCAGACGCAGGCTGCAAATAGGCAAATCTCCATGTAGAAAATGGCTGCTTGCCACAAAGTGTGTAGGAGTGGTGAAAAAAAGCAGCTCTTGGCTGTGAGAAGTTGAGCTTGGATGGAAACCACAGCTGGGACCAGATTTGGAGTTTAGGAAACTGTTTGGAGCACCTGCAGGCTAATTCAGCCAGGTCTGTGTCCCAGACCGCTCCAAAGGTCATGATCTATCTCCAGTGGTAAATTAGGGGGTTTCAACATGTTTGTGTCTTTGACAGCGTTTATACTGTAAATCCAGTGTTCCTTTCTTTATAGTTACCATATGTAGCCAGCAGATGGCAACCATGACACAAAGAAATCCAACTAGAGCAGTTTCAGTGGTTTTAAAATATCAACAAAGAAGTTATTATTCCCATAATATGAGAGAAAGTTGGGACTTAAAAATAAAATACATGAGAAATAAATGTTGACAAACACATAACACACTTATTCAGTGCTGAAACTCTGATGTTTTGCTGTTACTAAAGGAAGTGAAACTAAAAGCACACAAAACAACACAAAAACAAAGGATTTTCTAGTTTTGATTGCTTTGTTTGTTATTAATTTCAAAGGTGGAGGCAGGATGTAATTTACTGGAAAATTGAAGTGCTTATTTATATTCAAAGTAATAATGCATAATTGGATTAACATTTGTCAATGGATCTGTATAAATAAGCTCTCAGAGCATAGAAAAATGACAGGGTGTGACATTCGACATTTTTATATTGAAGAACTATTGTCAGCGGTGGGTGTTTATGAACTCTGGAAAAACCAGTGGCCAAGTGTGATGTGTCTGGTAGACCACTAGAGACTGAACTGCATCCACTAAAGGAGCTAACTTAACTTTAACTATAACTTTAAGCCAAGAATTCATAAATAAGTCAAATGGACGTAGTGAATAAGTAACACCACATCGAGTGTTTCACCTGTACTTCACTGTAACACATTGTTGATTCATGCACAATAAGAACCATCTTTTCACCTATTAATCTAATACTGTGCATATGTTATACATTGACCTTTAGCCACACTTAGTTTGAACTTACAGGGAATATGTGACCAGTGGGCAGCGATGTTTTTAGTTGAACAAATTCAAAAGCCTATGATCACAGTTCTACTTTGAGTATTGACAAACCTGGACAAGCTTGTCGGCTTCTGTAAATCCACTTGTTGCAACTAAAAGAAGGGCTATGTCCCTGCTGGGGTTAAGTGTCAATGCAATTTCAAGCTGTTTTTATTACAAATTTACATTAAATGTACTGAGAAAATTACCATATTTATTGTATTATTTGTTGTAAAAATGCATTTGTTGCAGAAAGCTCTAGTATCAGTCAAGTTGCCTGTTAAAGTGTTAGCAAGGCACATTTTGTTATCATTTTAAAGGCATTTACTGTAGATTGAATCTAATTATAGAGTTTTTATTAATAGCTGATGAAGATGAACTTTAGACCTGATCCTTTTCAACTTATCTGACCTTCATCCAGAGGTCACATTGGGTTACTGGAATTCTGATACACTACTCTACACCCGAGTCTCCAAGACACATTTCCGCACGTGCCAGAAAAAAGTTTGAGAGCTAAAAATTAACTAGGGCGTGAAACAAAAGTGTGATACCACCAACAACACTGCCGTTCAGATGTCATTTACACTAAAAATACAGCTCCTTGCCTATCAGGGGGAATTAAGTAAAGGCAGTACTCGCCAGCTTTGCTTGCACATTGATTTGACAGTGAGTGCATTTCCCACTCTGTATGTGGTGCAATCCTGAGAGAAAGCAGAGAAATAATGTGTTCAAAGGCACTGCACACAAAATTAAGTGAGTTATGTGAAAAACTGTTAATGACGGATTTAAGCTGAATTACGTTATTTGTAAGTGTGTGGGATTTCTCTCAGTTTGGTTATGAGTACTTGCCGATTAAGATCGGAGCATTTCTTCTTTTTTTTTTTACATTACGTATTTTTATGTGAATATTCAATTAGAAGGCAGAAATTGCTTCTTTAAAATCTAGGCTCCACTTATCTTTTATTATTATTATTTATTATATATTATATTTTTACCTGAAAAATATCTTATAATTCAGAAACAGTTTTATTCAAATATTTCCAAATAACTATCACAGAAGTACTGCCACAAAAAGAAATCATTTGTAACTGTGCGTTAGTGGATGAACTGCATTTTGAAGTACACTTCCAAAGTGAACCTTCCTATGTTGACTTATTGTCCCATAGTAATTATGGTTATTTCCTCATTCCTAACTTAAGCAAATGCTTTAAAAAAAAAAAAAAAACACACCCAGATGTGTCGATTTCCCGCACCTCTATATTGCCGTTCATGTCTGATATAAACACTTTCACAAGGGAGGTATCATTGTTCTTGAGATTGTATAACTGAAGGAATTGAGACTCTTAATTTCTTTGATCCCATGGCTTCCTGAAATTGCCGGCTTAAACATTGTTCTGCTGTTCTCTTTCCTCCCACAGGAGACTTTCCATCCCATCCCAGACACTGAACGAGCTAGTGTAAGCCTCACTAAGTCACTCTTAGCTCCACCGCCCCAGCATGTGCGAGCCAATTCATGCTGAATAAGATCATGTTAATCTGGGGTTTACAATGGGACTAAGTAACTTGATTTCTATCCTCTGTTAACCTGCAATTGCTGCGATAGCCAACTGGACTCATAGCTGAAGGGCTTTTGTTGTTACTGTTCTGAAGACCCAGTGCAAGTCACACAAACACACACCAACGCATACACAGAAAAAGGCCTTCATGTCCACCAACTTCGATTCATTTCCTGCTTTCTTAAAAGCAAAAATGGATGTTCTCAGCATCTGCATTTGAATTCAGCAGTTTTCTAAAGTGACAACGGGCAACTTATCATTTTGTGCAGGGTCAGTACTGCTCTGTACATAGATTTAGCATTGTTTTCTTTTGTAAAACACAAAATTATAAATAATAAGAGATATTAGCAACTGAAAAAAACTAAAGAAAGTTGATGTCTATAGATATGTGGGAACAGAACAGTGGATAAATACGTTACCAATTGGTTTTCACTAGCAGAACGATGCTGTGAAGTTTTTTTTTTCTTACACTTAGTTTGATGTGTATTTTATTGCCCTTGACTGCAAAGCTAATCTGACATCAGATTTATGCAGCAATAAAATGTTTCGCAGTTTCTCAACCAAGTATAATAAAAATGACAGAAAATAAAAAGTACATTTTAAACTCAGATCCATGTCACGCTTGTGATCTATCCTTCTTGCAAACAATCCTGGTGTGTGTTGTCATTTGGAAGGCCTGACAAGGAGTTTAAAGCCGATGAAAACTTGTCATCAGGAATCCTCAGATTCCCGCCAGGTCGTGTTTGTTGCTGTGGGAAACTGGACTTATCAGTGACAGTCTACGCAACGTCATGCACATGGCAGGATTTGCCTCTAAGAGATAAACAAACTAAAAATGACCATGTCAAAAGAAATTTTACAATTTAATACTAACAGGGGATTACCCGCTGCCTCTGTTTACCCAGCAAACGATCTTTGAGCTGTTGCAACACCAGAGTCCCAATAAAAGTGGGTTCAAGAATCATTTAGCTTTCAGTTCAGCTATCCAGTTGCATGTATCAAATCATAGATATGATTGCAATTATCCTTACTACATGTCCATTTTCCAAAATCTGGATTAAAAACTTCAATCAAATTAAAAATGATGAGAATATGAATTAATTAAATGCCACTGTTAAAGCTCTTTATGTGTTTTCAAGCAAAAACTAATCCACACAAAGTATCCATCGTTTCCCAAAGCATCTCCAAAAATGCTGTTATCACAGGCCCCATGTGCGTGTAGAGTACAGTCAAAGACACCCTGCTTTCTGCTTGTTATCTCTGCACTCTTCAGTGTGGGTGAGTGTTTGGCAGCAGGAGATGGGGAGGGAGATGAGAGGGGTCTCGGCTGTGTTGTGCACGGGCAGGGGAGCCTCTCGTGACTGGACATTGTCAGGTGGGGTCAGCTAAGGGGCCAGCATGCGAGCTCACCAGGAATGTAGTCGTCTTATCAGTTGCAAAGGAGCTCACCAACCTCCAAAGAAAAGCAAACGTCTTTGTCTGAAAGACAGATATTTTTCTTGTTCTGCTTCGCACCGGTTGGCAGATTTAAAGCCGAGGTCCAGATACTAGATACCAAGTGTTCTGACTGTTGTGGAGGTAGTGATTTAAAATATGTTTACCCTTTTTATCCCGTTACCTCCCTTTTTTCTAATATTTCTATAGATTTATATCCCACACTGATAATAGTGACTGTTTATCCACCAGTACAGTAGCTAAAGGAGCTTAAGGCCCTATTTTCTTATTCTTTTGACTACAAAGAAACTTGAGATTTGAAAATATGTTTAATACTTTAGAATGCTAGACATACATTTAGATTGTAATTGAGTTATGACTGTACGCATGGGACGCATGTCCTGAATACTAATAATTTGTTTGAATATGAGAAGCACAAGTGACTTCCCAATGCACTGTAGGCAAAAAGTAGCATTTTTATAAAGGATTCAAAGGATTACTGATATTGTTGGAAGTTTGAGGTTTGCTAGTGATTCTAAATTGGCCTTGAATATGGGCATGCATGGTTGTCAATCTCTGTGGTAGTCCTGTGATGGACTGTCCAGTGTGTACCGTGCCTCTCATCCAATAATATTAGGGATGGATTTTCAAATTGCAGATACTTTTAGGAAGGATAAACTAAAAATCTGTAAAATGTTAACATGTTTAAATTTGTATTTGTGTAAAAATATGTATTTGTGTTTTACAGGAGGCAACAGGAGGCAGTATGGTTACAACTACAAAGCATGAAACAAAAGTTAGAGAAAAAAAGGTCAAAACAAATGACAGTAAGCAAAGAAAAAGTTTTCTATTTTCTTGAAAAATTCAGGAGGATTTTCTATCAGCTGTGAAGCTGCTGAACTCAGGCTGCTTTTCTCTCCTGGGTAATTTCTCATCCGATAATCCCTTACTTGTCTCCTCCTCTCCTTCTTGGCAAACTTGGCCAATCAAAAACCTTAAAAGGGTGAGAGATAGGGACTCGGATGAACCAATTACCATAGTGATCACTGAAGCTCCCCCTACAAACAGCCAAGTCACTAAGTCGCAGACTTGTTGCTCAGTGGAAAGCAAGCACAAGTGGATTACCACTGCAGCAAACAGACACAAGGGCCAACATGGCAGGGGTCTATGACTCCATGGGAGGGGGTAGTGACCCCTCCATGTGAACCTCATAAAAACATGCTATCAGAAGTTAAAGGAAGCCCCCTAGTGAGATGACCAGCAGCTTTGCTTTGTAAGGACTGATGCAGTGATGCAGTTGGGTGGTCATGACCCCGTCTCCATGGTGCCCAGAGGTTGACAAACCAAAAGTAAATCCTCAAGCTCAAGGAGAGCAGACTTATATATAGATTCAGTCTGGTCCCTGCTTTAAAGTTTTGATCAGTTGAATGAAACTAGGCATGTGTGATTAAGCAATGACGTCTTGTGAAGAAAAACTATATCTTTCTGTTGCATCAATTCCTATAGTTCCAAAGCAAATGTGGCTTTGTAGGCCAAAAAAAGTCCCTTCCAGATCATTATGATCTTAATAAGGAAAGGTAATGAGATTAACTTAATTACATTTTTTAATACTTTACTGCAGTTTACTGCTTTCAGCAACTACATTTCTATTACAATATTTAATTAACTTCATATAGTCTTATTTCAAAGTTTGTCTTTCTAGAGATTAACGTAATCACATTTTTATTATAAAATATAACAAACAGACAATGCCAATGATAATAGATTAAACTACTCAGGAGTGTAGCGCACTTTAAATAAGACTGACTTTATCAGTTATAACCTAAAGTGATGCTGATACGTGAATAACAGACTGCATTTAAAAGTTAGACATAGCAACCATTGCTCAACTTTACTGTAGCAACTTTTGAGGTTGCCACAGGTCGATTGTACAGACAAAGTTAATGAAATGATTGTTAAGAATTTCATGAATCACTCTAAGTAACGGGGTGAAGCTCAGCAAGGAGGTAAAGGCTATTAAAATGTTTTTAATTGTGTAGAACTTTAATTCGTATGTAGAAAATTCTAATTGACATAGACTGGTAATACAGTGGAAAATTAGCTAAAGAGGCTAAAATGTGTTTTTCATAACATGACTATAAACCTTGTTATTTCTTCTGTGAGGTTTGGCATTTTAAATTGGGGGTCTTCAAGGATAAACTCACTGACAAAACCAACTTTAGCTTTTTTTTTTTAATCGAAATGTGTCAACTTTGTTAAACTAAATATTCCACTAGACGGTTTTTCAGTTATTTAAATTCTGTCAACAAGGTGTCTCTTGCTACAGGAGGTCTAGTAATTGGCTTCTTCTTTGCTTGCACACCATGTAACAAAAATCCAAATCCAGTGTGCTAAGTCTAGTCTGTGACCTTTTTGATCTTGTTAGACTTCCAGTGGTATATTGCAGCAGTGGGGATTTCCCATATGTCACTGTCGTGCAGTGTAAAACTGAGTCCTGCTCTTTAGATAGCAATTTGATTTACAGCGAAGTGGGGGAAAGCTGGTGTCGCTAGTTGGATTCTGACATAAGCCATCAATGGAAGTGGCCAGAGGCGTGCGAGATAGTTTACAGTTCTGAGAAGGGCTCTGTGGTGTAAAAGGTTGCGCATGCAGGTGACATTTTCACCCAGTCTCATTTAGTCCTGGTCTACTGGCCTCTTGTGAATGGCAATGGCAATCCAAGCATCCAAGTGAGCATTAGCAGTTCGTCAGTCATGGCTCTTTCTGCCTCATAAATCAAAATTTCCAATGACCTAAGAGGTGCTGCATAGTTTTCTTGCAGGAGATCCTTATCGATGTAGACATGCACAAGATTAACTTGATGCTGCTGGAGACAGGGTTAAGGACATTTAATTTTGGGTGTAGTTTGATACGACCCCTGTAACAGCAATCTTCTAATATCATGCTTTTTCCATTCTCTCATAATCAAAACCTGTAAGATATTCTAAATAACGAGGTATACTGAACAGGCAAACCAACGTTTGAAAATGGATGAGGTAATGGTAGGTTTTCAGACAAGTGAAAAAAGAAAGTAAGCATATGGCACAATTGGTGAGGGCATTCACATCCACTTTTAGACCCCTGGTGACTTCTCACTAACAGCTGCTGTAAAACATGAATTCATCAGATAATCCCTCCAAAGCCCGGTGGTCAAGCCAAAGCATTCTAGGTCTTGAGTGCTCCCATAAATGAAATACCACCTGCACCAGCAATTTCAAACCTGCAATGGAGTAAAGTTATATTTAGGTAAGAACATGAAGGACCTTGATCCCTTAACAAAATAAAAGCTTGACAGCTAATCTCTCCAACAGAAGTCAATATTGTTGAAGTCTGATGATGTACAACAAGGGGTCATGAGGACTATGGCTAAGACAAGCAACTGTCAGTTGTATTTTTTTTTTTTTTTTACAAACACTGGCTAGTGGGGAATATCGCAAGGATCAGTCACTCTTTCACAGATCCCCAATAGTCCTATGATGGGAACTATGTTTTTTCTTATGATAGGAATTATCCTATTGTGTGTGTGTGGGTTGTTTGTTTTTGTTTTTTTCTTTCTTTCACTTATAATTTTTTGAAATCCAGATTTAGGCCAAAACGACACATTTAGTTGATAAAATCCATTTGAGTGAGTTATTGCAAAGCAGGTACACCCTTTTATTGACAAAGGGTTGTATCAATTCTACCTTTGTCATGTGGTAATTTATCTCTGCTGTAGCCATGGGAACAGTTTGGTTTACCCAAGTAAGATATTCCTTTCTGGAATGCAGAAGTAATACCAGGGGCTGGTCGGAGATGTTAAACGTAAACCTCCAAGACACACTGCATCTCTACAATATTCCTTCAAAGATTATGGTCAAGTGTCGTGAACCCACTTAGCACTTCATCTTCTGCTGTCTGTGCACAACCCTCTGCTTTCAAAATGCATACATGTGTGAAATGCACAAGTGTATCTGGGTGATCCACAATGTACCACCTCCTCCTGCTCTTTGAGGAGGAGCAGGAAGGAGGAGAGCTGCTAGCACTCACTCCCTCCAGCTCTGTATTTCCTCAAGCACTGACCTCTGCCAGACTTTGTCCAGATTCCTCTATACTTTAAACAAGACTCCCATTACAGCCCTCTTGAGTACAGTAACAGGTTTCCAGTTTGTGCTGGGCAGTTGCATTGCATATGTGCCTCTATGTATATATCTGCAGGACACAGGATTCAGAGCATGTCCATACGTGCCCTTGTGTATAAATCACTTGACCTAGACTTATTGTTGTCCATGGATTTATGCCAGCATGAGAGGGTCCTGATGACACTGTATCTACCTTAGCCATAATGGATGGTACACAGAGAGTACTGTCATCCGGCAAATATGCTCTCCGACTGGATCTCAGAAAGGCAACAGGCGACGGCAGTTGGAGAGATGGATGGTGTTCAACTCAGGGTGGAGCCCAGACTCTCCCCAACAGTTTTTGAAAACTCAAAATGTTGCTTGACTTAGATCAGCTATCAGCACCACAGTTGGTTGGATGGTCAGGCTGACTGATGCCCACTGTGCACTAAGCTCAGTGGTAGCTGTGTAAAAATAAGAAAAGGGAAATTCAATGCTCTGTGTTATTATATGTGAACATGATGAATATCCTCACATGTGGTGAGGAGCTGGTCAGGAAGCCAAAATGTGATGCAACATTACATGTATGTTCAATTCACAGCAGTACGCTTGGTTGGAAATCCACCACTTATATCATCTGTTGTTACTTTGATAATGTGTAGAATAATAGCATTAGCACTGTATGACATTTATCAAGAAAAATGAGAGCAGTTTTGTGAGGGATCAAATTAAAACCACATGTTTCAGAACTTGATACACTGTATGGGTTTCAACTGGTTCGAGGAGACAACTCCATGATTCTGCCAGACTATCACAAAGCATAACTTCTTCCAGACAAACTGGAGCTATCAGTGGGGGAGAGAGCTGAGAACCTTCCACAAACCACTGTGATGAAGTGTCCTATCACAAGGTTGTCTCCCAAAATCTATGGTCTCTACTCCACTTATGGACAGTCAGAGAGCACAGGCGAGGCATCTTATCTGTACAGTTTAAGTGTCTCTGTGTGTTGGTAATCTGTGTGTGTATTGTTTTCAGTAATAGATGTCAGTATGAATACATTTGGATGTTGTTTTTAGCTGAATAATGGGGAAACCCTTAAATTGATATGATCAAAGCTATCAAGTCTGGTTTTTAATGTGTGAAAGATTCAATATGAGCACAAAGATTCAATTTATTTTCAGCAATCCCAAAAGGGGGAAAAGAAAAACGTTTTGATAATTATCACAATCTGTCACAGCTGAAAGATCTATTAAAGCTGTTTCAAGCAGACTCTGTTACAGAGCAATGAGCTACATTGAACCTACACAGATGGGAAAACCAAACCAGACAGAAGAGACTTAGCATCCATGTTTGAAAATCCTAATTATACATCTTGCTTTGTATTGAAAGGTGAATTTTCTTGCAGTAGCAATGGTGGATGTGCCTACCTTTTGCCGTTGTAACTGCTATCACTGGTATTTCCCAAAACAATCATCTTTAGATGTTCAGTAGGAAACTCTCAGCGGTAGAATTGCAAATTGTTTATTTATACTGAGTGCATGTGTCAAACTAGTGTATACGGTTTCACAGTTTGGAATACTCAAATGTTTTGATGTATGGTAGCCATCGTTGGTTAACTTGGCACCCTGGAATTCATTCGTTTTAACAACATCCCAACAACTTTCTGAAATCAAGAACATCAGATTCTATTTTAAATGACTTTTTAAACGCATAGCATGCAGGTGTTACAGGTTGTAATGCACTCTTAAAGAAACCAAAGATTCTCTTCTTTGTTGGTGTTGCGGAGCATGAAGAAGTTCCTTGACACAATAGAGTTTTGACCTTTTTCACACTACTGTAGGTGACTGTGATTATTCAGACTTGAGCATATGCATGATAGCATGTCACATTATTGTGTCTTTAAATTATTTTCAAAGTAAGGTGCATGATGCTGGCCCTTCAGCTTTTATTCAGTGTATGGAGGGCACCAAGGCAATAGTGAATGAGCACACACTGACAGACAGGGTCCCTCATAATTCTGTCCAAACTTGTGACTTTCAACATAGGAAAAAAATCCCACTACCCAGTGCACACATACATCTGCACACATGCCCTCACACACTTTCTAATCCCCTCGTTCACCCTTGTCTTTTACACTCCCCCCTTGCTGCTGGCGACATCGCTCGTGAAGCACGGATGCTCGTAAATTCCCTTCCTTGATTTTGTTAACCTTTACTGCGACCCGGCACTTCTCTGCTTGGTGTTCTAGCACCCACTCAGTCACAGATGAGGCCCTACTTGCCTCTGCGGAGACGAGTCTTGGCGCTTCTACAGCTCATCGCTCAGACTTCTGGCTCATCATAACGCAAAATGCCTACACACCTCAGAATTATGAGACACTTTTGGACTAAATAATAAATGTTTAAATCAGACGTTTGTCTGGCATCATTGCCCTGCATTACACTTTCATTAAGACTCTGGAGCTTAGAGGAATAGTAGGTCTTAGGAAAATTATCAGTCCAAGATTCAGTCATTCAAAAATATAAGATCCAGTTTGTAAAAGAACCAGCAAGGGACCTTAACGGTTTCGGGTAGTAATCATTTTAAATGAGTATTTATTTGATCTTTTTCTATATAATAATCTATACTGTAAAATACAGAAAAGACATTGTATAAAGACAAACCATTTCTAAAGAAGTGTTAACTTTAAATAACTTAAGCTAAACTAATGGGATGCTCCCAATGCTTAAATTATACACATAAAAATAGAGGGTGGGGAAAATGTGAAAACCTGATTTAAGAGTAATGTGCAACATATACAGTTAAAAAAGAAAGTACCATGGCTTGTACCATTCTCCCACTCATTACAACTCAGTAATTTTTTTTTATGTCACAGGCTCAAGCAGCAAAAGTACCATAAAGTTACTTTCCAGAGGTTTGAAATGCCTAATTGTTTGCATTTGAACCTATCCATATAAAAGCTTGTATATAACCACTCTAAATTGTCTTTCTAGTGGTCATTAGACAGACAAAGAATGCATGTCTGTGTGTGTAATATACACATATCTCTGGCTGTTTAGATGTTCCGTCTCCTGATGTCAGCTAGATGGCAATTTGTTTAGTGTTTCTGATAGGTATGTTGTCTGGTGTAATGTTTAGCTTGTAATGACAGCTTGTAATTTGCAATGTATACAAACGCAGTCACCCAGAAATCAAATCTTTTCAATTGTATTACTTACTTGACCTTTTCAGATAACATGATTAAAAATATTAATGCATAAGAATATTCCTTCTTTTATTCAAGTGACTAGAGACATGAGAGACACTGGCGTGTGTGTGTGTGTGTGTGTGTGTTTGTGTGTGTGTGTGTGTGTGTGTGTGTGTGTGTGTGTGTGTGTGTGTGTGTGTGTGGAGAGGAGAGGCGCGCGGGCGGGAGAAAGAGAGAGAGTGAGAGGAGTT
>VURO01015154.1:36718-68717 GCA_015108175.1 Pelvicachromis taeniatus
TGACATAGCTCTGTAATGCCAAGGAGCTCCAGAGCTATTTATCTCCATCTCTGCACCTTTTGGAATTAGTAACATCGCATTTCAATAGTGATTCCTCAATCAACAGCCGAGTGCTTGGACATGTGGCTGTAGCTGTGATACTTGTATATTCTTACATGTTGAAATAGCAGCAAGTAAATGAATGAGTTGGTGAGTGACTGACTGAGTGTTGAATTTGTCAGGGAAGCACCATGTTTAGTCAGTGGTAAGACCTTGAGACATATGAACTACAAACAGGAATGCAATATCAAATCTCCAAACAACCATGGCTTGTGAACTTGTAAATTACTGAAGCTGAGCATGATCGAGGATGTACTGTTTAAATAACTTAAACAATGAGCTGGCTGCTAGATTTTCCTATGTCAAAATGTTACCTGTACTTTGGGCAGTGTACATATAAAATACTCTCAATAAACTGCAAGAGACATTTTGCCAGCATTGATATTTGTTATCGTTCACTCTTAATTATTACAGGAAGCAACAGAGTTGCAGGGTTGCTTGTGTTGTACTTTTTTGAATCTATTTTTTTTTAGCTGAATTTTCTATGAACTGCATCTTTAATAAATTCTAAAATTAAGTGAACTGTTTTTTTACAGTTTGAAAAACATGTCCTGATTACCAGCAGCATCAGAGTGACTAATATTGTTTTCCACTCCTTATGAATCTTTTTTTTTACTTGTTTCATCACGGTAAAATATGGTCCACATAGTATAGCAGTTATGACCACAAGATCATACTGCAAGCTGAGTTTGAATGTGGGTATCAACTCAGTGTTCATTGTGTACTGTGCACAAAAGTACTGGGTCACCTATTACACCTACAGCAGCTGCTAGGCCGTAGAAACCCATACTGTGAAGCTCCCAGCACACGGTTTTTGTGCTAATGTTAATAATAGAGGAAGTTTGGAAATACTGAATACAATGCAATATATTTGGTAATATAATATAGTTGCTGAGTCAACAGGGCATTGCTCAAAAAAGATATTAATGCTCAAATTCCTGACTTTAAGTAATTTGGGTGCATAAGTACAACGTGAAACATGAAATTTTATTGGAATCTGGTCAAATAAAATGTATGTAATTAGTATACATTCAGTGAGCATATTTTGTTCAATGTTTAGAGTTTCGCTTTTTTTATTTGAATAAATCAACCTTTGATTTTATACATTTTAATTGCATTTTACTCAAAAATGTTTCGTTTTAAACTTACTGCTTCATGTTTATGGGGGCAAAAATCATTTATTTGAGTGTTGGTCGCTTTCAGCCACTATAGAGCTCAGTGACCTGTCTGTAACTTTATGAAGTCTGCTACTTTATGTCTGAATTGCTGTGGTTTCTAAGCACGTCCACTTTGCAATAATACCACTTAAATTGGAAATACCTCAGATGAAAGAAATTTCACAAGCTGACTTGTTGCAACAGTGGCATCCTACTACACTCCCACACATGCAATTCAATGAGCTCTTTAGATCAACCCATCCTTTCACAAATGTTTGTGAAGGCAATCTGCATGGCTGGGTGCTTGATTTTATACACAATGTACATTGTCCACACAGTGTATTTGTAACTCCCCTTATGATGTATCTTAATCTGGTAATATATTTCAATCAGCTTTGAATCCATCATGAAACAAATATAGCTTCACTCTGCTATGTATGGTAACCAGTAATTTACCCGAAGCCTGCTTCTAAACTGCTGATTAAACATTTAAAGTGTATGTAAAAAAAGTAAAATAAAATCTTTAAATTGCCTGGTTTTGTCACTGTAGCTTCAGAATGACGATCAATTAAACTGAATTCTTCATTGTCTGTTGGCTCAGAAGTCAACTCCATGTGACAGGAAAACTGAAAGAGCTCGATTTTAAAGTCTAGGTCCTCAGATTATACTAATTATACGCAATAACAGACACTTCTTTGAAGGTTAAGCCTCATTAACTTCGCCGTGTACGCACATGTACCAGTAAAAGATCATCGGAAAACCCCTGGAACAGTGTCAACATGTACAAATTCTGCTGTATCTACAAGTGGTACGTACAAGTATTTCGGCATGCTGTACTTTCTGTAAAATATTCCACATGTTTTTTTCCATGTTGTAAGTAGTTTTGTTAAAACCAGTAGTGTTTTCTAAACCAAATGAAAACGATTTGTGCATGTATCGTTTAGCCAAGATCCATTCATTCACCTGACAGTTGTTGTTGAGCTACTTATCAACTTCAGCTTAGTGAATTGTGTGATTTTGACTGCGATTTTGTTAGGCCTTTTTAGTAAATGAAAAAAGACAAAAAGGTAATCTACTTGGTTTAACCTGAAATAAAGTTGAAACACACAACCTTAAATCCATCTGCTTCCTCGGCGCTGGAATGAAATTCATCTTAAAAACAAACACCTGTTTCAGAGATGCTCACTCCCTCTATTTCAAGCTTTATTATTGGAGACGGGAAAACAAACGTGGTATTTAATGGTTCATATTAGAGATGTTTTTGATAAACCCAAGATTTTAAAATATCTCTGTGCACTGTCTCTAAGGTCACTGACTTACTGCCTTTACCTCTTCCACCTAACAGAGGAGTCATATGGTAAGAGAATGGCTCCTGTAAAGGAGACGAGATTTATACCCATGCTTTGATGCCATAAAATTTTATGATGTATTTTCAGCAATACTTTTTCAGTACATCTATCCCACGAGGCAGAGACATAATTCACTTATGGCTATGGCTGAGTCATAGGTTTTCAAAGCCCGATCTAAACCTGATTTGAGTTGCTGAAGCACACAAGAGCTCATCTACAGTGTTGTGATTGTTTTACGGGCAAAAGTCAAATATTTGTACAGGTAGAAGTGGCAGCAGAGTACTCCATAAAGAATCGATTTACACTAATATAGTATGATGTTGTGTATGCCATTGTTATGGCACTATGTTGTTATTGTTGATAGTTGCATCATAATGGCAGTATACGAGTCAGTGTCAATTAAAACTCCTATATTATACCCATATTTTATTTCCATAACTCACTCATTATAAATGGGAAAATAATTTTGGTGACTGGATAAAGAACATTCTCCACATTTTCCCACACTTAAGGTCATTATCCAAAAGAGAAAAAATATGTTGCTTTAAAATAGATTTTTATTAGAGCTACAAATTATGGGTTAAATGTTTCAGAGGTGTCTTAACTTAGAAAGGAACCACTGTCACTTCTAGGCATGGAAATTCTGCTATTTAAATGTACATGAAACCCCCATTAAATGTGATTAAATTAAAAAAAAAAAATCTAAAGATAAACTTTATTACATAATAACAATTTACTGTGCAGTAAAAATGAATCAGAACATTTCCATATAAGGATGTAAGACAAAACACATCCACGTCTGATGCAGACAAGCAAATGCATGCAATGTTTAGTTTCAGAAATGTTACACCATAAAGGGTTTTGGCAGTGAGGCTGCTCTAATTAAGCTTAGATGTTTTGGTTCGTAGTTCAAACTAACCCATTTTTATTTGGAGAGCAGTAAGGGTTCAAACTTGTCCTCTGAGTGATGTGATTGGAGGACACTAAATCCTTGTTCTGTTAAGGCTCAAAGAAATATTGTGGATGAGAGAAAATATTTTGGCAAAAAGCATCAGTCAGAGATGCTCATGGGAAATTATTGTTTTTAAGTTAATAAGTTGTTTTACTCTTAGCTGAGTGAAAGGGGATTTTAGGGATTCAAATCAAAACAAACAAAATGTCCAAATGAACTAAAGTGCAAAGGAAGAATCCTTGGAAGGAAATCAGTTCTACACATGGTATGAGCAAAATAAAGTCCAGATGTAGTGAGCTGATTTTCTGCTTCAGCTGTGTTTATAGGCATGCACTAACTAACACAAACACACACACACACACAAATTCTCAAAATGGCTTGTCAGGAATAAAAAATGATGAAGGAGCCCACAATTTCTTCATACTAATCAAGATAAATAGCCTCTACTGTAGCAAATTGAACTCGCTCCATTTAATGCTTCTCTAATTTCTTATCTCAGCTGAGACACAGCATTAATACAAATTGTGAACAAGAAGGTTTGGACCATATTTAAAAGCTTGAATGCAGCCACATGATTAATGTAGCAGAGTTGACAGATAAGACAGACTAATGATTCTGAATGGCTGTCAGATTTTAGCACCTTGACAGTCAATTTTAACTGAGTCTTCTGCACTTTTAGTATATTTACAATATATTAAAAAACATGTATAATAGCAATATAATAACTTTCATTAAATCCACTGGGGATAATGTAGTTTTATGTGTAATATGTATATTTTTTCTACCTTACACGCAGAAGACAGCTTTTTCAGTATACATGGGCTTAGTGGTACAAAACGCTTAAGTATCAAATAGCAATAATAAAACTTATAATTACAATCAACCATGAACTCCTTTGCCTGATTTCTCCCATTTAGGGGATTCACTTTTCTCTTACCAACTACTGTTGCAACATTGCTCCCCCTAGTGGACATACTTGTCTGCTGAATGAACAAGAAAACAGAAATTGTAAACAACTCATTTTACACAAGCAAGACTAGTCATATTTCTCGATATCCCTTTTGATGATGTTGTTGAATTTACTTTGAACATGTCTGCAAAGCTACAGGTTTCAACTTGGGCAACAAAAATGAATCACAAGAGACAAATCTCTCCCTTAATATCTCTAAATATTGAGCACATCTCAAAGAGCAATGCTGCAACTGATCATTAGGCAACACTCTCGGGTTCAAGCTCACTTTGAAAACAGCCCAAATAGCAAACAGAATGCCGATCCCTCTGTCACTGTGCTCTTCACTCATTAAACCGGCCTTTCTTTATGGGTCTAGAGATGAGTTTAGGTGCAAACAGAGCAGGACGCAGATGGAGCAAGGGCCATAAAATCAATTGGCCTCCTACATCTCCATAAAGTCATATTTTTCATGCTTCACACAAAGTTATGTTCTATTTGCTCAGGAATGAGATATACTGACTCATAGAGACAGACTGTTACACTGGATCATAACAGTTAACTTCATTAACCATGAAATTGGATGCTTTTTCCATTGCTTTTAGGTGTTCTGTACTTTTTGAACTGTTTTATGTGGTACTGGCATTTAAAATACCTTTTGAAAACTTAAAGAAGGTACAATTAATCATTTTGATTAATCTGAATGTTCTAAAACAAACATAATATGGTGGTTGTGGGTGTTCCAAGAGCCCATGCAATAGACTAACTTGTCAGGGCAGGGCAGAGCTCTGGGGCGGGTAAATCTACCTCCAGTACCCTGGGGATGTGGGATTACCCTGGGCCATTTGGCTGTTTCCAAACAGGTGAGGAGTCAGGATAGACAAGACGGACTTTGTTGGGGTGTCCAGGGCTTAGTGGATATTACTTTAAAAGCAACTTGGTGGGTGTTCCCTTTGCTCTCTCACTGTCTCTCTTGGCTGTTTGTTTGTCAGTCATTAGAGATGGAGCATTTTGTGTGGGTAGTAGGTCTTAATCCAAGTGGTAGTGATTATAGGGGCAGTCAATAGAAGCTAATTGTGTGCACTGCAGAGTTAATAACACAAACATAATCAGTCAGCTTTTAAACGATGAAGTAATCTTGTTTTGTGCTGAAGGACTTTCCTTGCTGATTGCTAATGAATTAACACAGTATAAAAACTTCTTCTGCACCTTCTGTTAAAATATAATGATTTCTGTGCACAAATGCAATGACTTTTGACAAGGCTGTGTAATCAAAGTCTTCAAATTGAATTGTTACTCGACCAAATAGTCAAGCATAAACCCTACCTTGACTGGGGACTTTGTGTGCCTTAATAAAGTCCTAATAACTGGGAAGCATTGTTTATTTTCTGTTACACTGGCCCTGGGGCCAAACAGATTTAAACCCACTGGCACTGTGGCTTTACCTCAAAGCCTCACATATCCGCTAAATACCATTGGAGATCTGAGACTTTTCCTCGACCGTCCCTTTCATTAATGTTTCTGGTGACCTGACTAGGCTTCTCTGGCACTAGTTTCATTCTCTAATAGTGGATCAGCTATGCTTTTTCTGTTAAACATAATGGAGTTCGGGGAGATTTGTTATCGGTTGCTGAAGACGCTGTGCCGCTGATTCTTTTACTCCGTATCATTTGTTGCTTTACATGTAATGTTTGCAATTTAGGATTTGTAGCTTGTTTTGCTGTTACTTTTGGTATCCTGGTTAAGAGCAGAAATTTAATGCTGAGAAGTACAAGAGGAATAGCTCTAAAATATCAATGTAAAGCTAGAGTTCTGTCAAAATAGAAATACATAAGCGCTTGAATAATAGACAAAGAATATTTTGATTAACAAGCTAAATTCAAGTAAACATGGCAATCTGGTCTTTTTTTGTTGTACTAACTCTTTAAAAAGTTCTGTGTATTTGCAGTGGCAAACAAATGCTTTAAAAAGATTTGATAGTATTAGCTTGGAGTATTTATAATGTGGACGTGTGGATCTGGGTTTTTGTAGATAAGCACATCACCACCTAGTGGAGCTTATTGTTTTTACAGCTACAGCAGATGCATTTCTGTCTCAAATAAAAGGCAGCCAATAAGAATGACTGAAAAAAGCGAAACGCTAAATCGTTTTTAACGGAAAATATCAGGCCATGTATGTCACTTCATTACGTCTTTGTACGTTGGGCATTTCATTGTGGATCTAAACATCCCGCCGTATAATCACTGACTGTCACTGATATTCATATCAAGGCCAGATTTTCCACGTTTGCTGAGGGAACATCCCATTCAAGCAAATGTGTTTGCTCTTACACTCAAGACATGTGAGCTGAGGAATGAAATATCAAACAGGACAACTGTTTAATGGGATGCACGCATGCTCGCACAGCCACATGGGCACACACACACACACACACACACACAGTTATGCATGCAAAAACAAAGCAAATGAATCTCTGAGCGTACACTTGCAGACACTTCATACCTCGGTGTCCTTAATGATAATTAGTTCTCTATGATGCCCACTGAGTGATCAATGACTGTTCTGTAGGTTTTGCATGAATAATTTGTAAAGGAGAGAGTATGACAAAGAGATTGAGAGAAGCAGGAGCTGTGTCCTGTTGTGTTCTGGGACAGGGGAAGGCTAGATTACCCATGTGCCAGGGGAATCTAATGCAATTACGAGTGTTTGCTTACACCATGTGTCCTCTTCCGTCTGCGCAGCGGCATGGGGACTGCACCCGCCGCCATCCTCCCATTCAGCTCTCTTGTTTGTTTTCAGTATTTACGCCACCACAATTCCCTTCTCCTTCACCACCCCCTCCTCATTTGCCCCTGTTTTCAATATCACTAATTAAAGTAAACCAATAAGGTTGGGGGAGGGCAGAAAATAAGACTTGTTTGAAGACCAGATTGAACTCTACCGGCAACTCAGAAGTCAAAAGAGACATTGTGGGGGTTGTTGGTGGTGTGTGTGTGTGTTTTGCTGGCAAAATATACATTATTTATAATGCAAGAAAGGAAGCCACAAAGGGAGAAAGGAGGTTTGTTTAAGAGATTAACACTGGCCTGCTTATTAGCTTTAGCACTCATTCCCAGTCATTTGCCTGTTCTCCCATGCCATCCACAAAAATGGAGCCAGATTATTGATTAAAATCATTTTTTCTTTTTCAGTCTTAATTTTAGTCTCAAATAATGCTTTGCATTAATGTATCTGTACTTAGAGCAGTAGAGGTGAGAGATTGAAATGTTGCCCATTGTACTGTATCAAGCAGTGGAGCCCTGGCTTGGCTGTCGATACCGTGGGACATGCATGACTAAAATTTTTGTGTATTAGTTCCAAGGATGATATTAAGCTAATCTGTCTATGCTCCAGTTTGTTCTTTGAGATTTCAGAAATATCAGCAAACACGAAGCACACAGAGACTCCAGCTAAGATGAGGGCCGAATGAGAGACTTTTGGTAAAGAGAGGGAGCTGATCGCAGCGGACTGTTGGCTTTCTCAGTGTGAGGCTGTAAGAACACTGTCCATGTTCAAACCTCCCCGGTTGGGATTACATATTTGATGGTTAATCCTTTGCTTAAGTTTAAATCTGTGTGTCTTGCTGACAGCAAAGTTGACCTTACAATGTGAACCTTCTTAAAAACCAACTTCCCAGAGGCGTACAAGATTTAATTCAAGATCACTAAGAAGGAATCGTGTTTTCAAGGAATATGCAGTAAGATTAAAAAAAGGGAAATAACTGAAAAACTGCATCTACATGATGCAAATCTGTTTTTTTTATGTTGTTTGCTATGTTGTCAGTAGCTTTAAGTCTTTACTTGCTAGCCTATTAATGAGGAAGAAAAAAAACTTGCTGCAAGACCTACACTATTAGTCTCTAGCCCCTACATTACCCTTACTGTAACTTGTGTTATTTAACCTTTATTTAACCTGGGAGTGAAACTCTCGATATTAAAAACCTCCATAAATCAATCAATTTATTTCTGCAGAACTGCAACCATTGATAGGTGTGCATTACACAAGCTTCAGGTCGTGACATTCATCTGAATGTTACTTGGACATTTAATTTACAATACTGTATAATAATATTGTATCTCATTTCTTACCGTGTTAAATTTATTATTCAAATATTGTCTGTGCCCTACTTTATTATTAAATAGCTTTTCTGTATTGCCAAACATAAAATATAATACAAGAAATGTTAAGCTCTCTTAAGTCTGGAGGCATTACTTTTGCCACTACATACATTTCCGTGTATATCGGTGAGATGGATTTATCTAAAACTGCTGAATCTGTTTGTCAGCTATGCAGACTCCTAAACAAAAATACCAAAGTGGCTTTATAATTTAGACGTCCAGCTACGTACATATTTAAATACACGTATATGTGAATTCAGCATTACTCAGTTGAATTGCTCCTGCCCACGTGTAATTGAAACTGTGGGATGGTTGAGTATGAGTAATCTAGTCGGCCACCTATAATGGATCATTTCAGGTTTCTTTTCTGTTCACCACAATTACTATCCAAAGAAAAGTGTATCAACTGTGTGTATTCTTTGGGATTGGCCCAGTCTTTTTGTGGACTGGCAGTAAAAAAAAAAGAACTGTAATCCGGGCGCCTCAATTTGGAACAATGGTGAGTTGTTGTGAGGAAAAGTGGAAAAACAGAATGATGTACTTCACGGCGGTGGTAGAACAAGGTTAACTATGGCCGACCACACACTCATCTTGACTTTTCTTGTCTTACCACAACCTTGAAACTCCTATGAAGCAATGTTCAACTTGGGAGCCATCAGAGGCAGAATATTTTTCAGGGCCAAAAACAACAAGTGCTCGTCTACCACTGAAGTCAATTTATTTCATATGATTTTTTGTAATCTAAATATTTTATCTCATTACATTCTTGGGGAAAAGGTTTACAAAGTAAATGTATTTAAAAAATGTAACTCAGGAGTGAACATCGCTTTAAAGCCATATTACTACAGCATATTGACCATTTTGGATTGTTCCATGTAGATACACAGCCACTTATTTCGTATCAATTGTGTTCTTACAGTCACATAAATAAAACTTTCACAAACCCTCCCAGGAATTACCTCAGCCACATGAGGCTGTGGGAAACAGGGGACAGGTAAACTGAGCAGGTTTGGAAGAAAGGTAAATCTCCAAGTACTTTCTTCATGCTTGTGAACTTCTCAGGGATTACCGGGTAAACACACAGGGTCTCAGAGAAATATTTCCCCTACCTCCATGCCATAACCACATCAAAATACTCTGTTGACTCAAAGTTAGCATACTAAAACAAAGAATAAGTGGCAGATGGGATAGGGCTATGTTCAAGTCTGTCATGGATAAGTCCTGTCAAGCCCACAGGGTCAGAAGTTATTCTACCTTTTTTGGGATACTACATTTAAGTAAAGTGACAATGAGTCACAGGTAAGAGCATGAACACTTTTACAGATGCACAAATTATGATTCTGTACTTTTGCCATGGTATCAAATTAATATATAATAAAAATATATATATACAGTGTCTTTAATACTAAGTCATGAGAGCTATAAAAAGCCAAACTACCCCAGAGTATGACTCCTTCCCATGCCTGTTGGTGATGTGCTGGGTGACCACTATGGGAGAGACTAAACAAAGGAGTGCCATGATAGCACCTTAGAGCTAATCTCTCAATTACTACTTTACTGCTGCTGTCAGACAAAACACAACAAAAGCTTAGACCTGTCACGCATGTATCGCTGTATGTGTGTGTTTGTGCGTCTCTTTGGTAATAGCCATGTGTGGTCCGCCTAATCCTGCTCTTTGTTGCAACTTAACTATTAAACAGTGTCACAAGTTATAAAACACAAACATATGGTCATGCATGGCTCAATAAGGGGTGCATGATGCAGTTATTATTAGGGTTGAAGGTTTTGTATTACAACAACGCCGCTCAGAAATGTAACTATAGATTTTAATATTGTATGAGGGGCACAGAAAAATGTAATAGTCTTGTATATAGTTTTGTTAGCCATGTCATACGTGGTTTGCTTTTAGAGAGCTGCTGCATGGAAAACATTACTATAACAACACTAGTATCTGAATCCATTTTCAGTCACTTTATAATGCCAAATGCACTGTTATCAAGTCTTCAACACATGGCAGCCATAATTTCTAAAAATAAATGATAATACCTAGATAAAGTAGGCTTTTCACTTCAAAACAACACACAGTTACGTGCCAGATATGTTACTGCACAGTTCAGTAATGCAGCAGAAAACCAGTTGTCCTTCCACTACACTAAGTACCACATTGTGCTGTCCTCCAGTGAATCTGAGTATATTCCACTGACACAGAAGCTAAAGCTAACCGTGTCAGTGAAAGACCGGGAATGTCACAGGCAATGCCTGGCATTAGGCGTATAATGGCCAGGATTTGCTGATAAAACAGGGGCCTCACACTGGCAGTCTTTAGTGACTTAAGTGGGCCGTTCTTCCATAGCCTTGAGGCTATACAGTATCTGCGTGTCTCTGTGCATCTCGTTCAAATTTGCTCGCTCTCAGGTTTATTTCTCACATATGTGGATATTGTAATTTCTCGACTGATCAATTTTAGTTTTACTTTTTTGATTTTCCAGTGACACGAAACAGGAGTACAAGCGTTTTATGAGAGCACAGTGATATGAGTATTGTATAGAACTAAAGCCCTACAATGCTGTCGCACGGCACAAAGAACACATAAAGACTAAGTGAAAGCAGTTAACAGTTAACATTTGCACCACTGCATTTGCCACCGCAACACATCAAAATATATTGTGCGTAGCATGGATATAATACTGAATGCTTGCTCCTATATGTTCACTAAATACACGATCACTGACATGTCCTTAAGGAGTGAAAAAATGTCAAAGTGAAACACTTATGATCACCTAATAAAAAATGTATTTGCCATAGATTAAACAATCTCAGCATTTTGTCAGACTTAATTCTGTCAACCAGTGAAAAATGTCATGTTGGCAAAAATAATTTTGTAAAATAAATCAAACAAATAAACCTGTCAGTTTTCTTGCTTGATATGAATTCTCACTGTGTGACAGAAGCAGTCATAATGTGAAACGGAATCTGACCCTTTTTTTCCTCTTTAATTGTTTTAATTTGTTTATTTATTCTCTTTTCTGTACCAGAGAAAGAAAAATATTAGAAATTAAAATTAAAAAAAAAAAGCTGTTGTAAAGTCGTTTACCACTTAAAGATACATAAACGTAATCATACAAATGTATAGAGCTGGATTCCAGGTCGAAGGAATGTGAAACTGATGGGGTGAAACAGCTAAACGCCGGCTGCTGCTTTCAGCGAATCTCTTATTTATTGAGTCGATGCCACTCACCAAGATACATAATATTCAACCGGGTCCTTCTATTTCCATTACTAATTCTTTTATGTTCAGAGAAATCTTTTTCTATATGACTTGAAATAAAAAAGACCAATACCTAATCCCATTTATTATGTTTAAATTGGTAAGGGAGTGTAGCATGTTCCTTTTTTAAACCCACATAGACTTCCTTTGTTAAAATAAGCTGTTTTCTGCCTACTATTCCTGTATTCTTAGCATATATAATGTGCCATCATCCTGTCACACTGGAATATAGCTTAATAAATAAGAGGAAATCCCTTGATCCCACTCTAAATGTTGTGAAAAGGCAAGGCAGCATGTTTTGATTTTTTTTCCAGACATATCTTTATTTGTGCCATGGCATTTACCTCAAGTATCGTCTCTAAAAGTCTCAGGAAAGTAATGATACCAAGAGAAAAAGAAAAAAAAAACATGTAAATATCAGGGTTGGTATCTCTTATCACTATTCAACTCCATGCTTCTTCATGCTAAAAGGTTGTATCCAAGAAATATCTGCAGAAAAGCTGCACAGATGAGTGAAAGATATGATGAGATGGACAGTTAAGGCTTTTGAAATGCATAGTGCTGAGGTTGTCATTCAGATAACATGTCCTCCGTGTGTCTGGTGCACAATGCTGTGACAATTCCAGAGGTTTCAAGGATCAAAAACAAAGGGGAGAAAAAAGAGGTAGGAGACTTACGGTCGTCACTTTGGATAGTTTTCCCATGGATGAGGCAGACATTTGGACACATGTCCGCAAGAAAGCCTTATAAATCTGTGAGCATGTCCAACATTTATAGATGACACTGCCCAGTCACATAACCACCTGTCAAAACTTGTCTTCCTATTTCTTTTGATCTTTCCCTCTTATCTCCTTCTACTGCCGCATTATGTGCATTATTATGTGTTCTATTTCTCGAAAACATTCTTTGCGTTGAGGTTTTTTTTAGTAACCGAAGGTGACCTGAGTTGTATAATCTGTGATTGATAGCATGCAGGCAGAGGAGAAGGAAAGGAAGGAAGAGCACCAATTTATTTTCCATTTTAAATAAAGATGGAAAAGTGGGGTAAGTGCCAAGGGTATTCATCTGATCTGAATGGAACTTCAATAAAACAAATTCCTTGGGCAGCTATTTCAGTTCTTCACTGGGAGGCATTCCCCAAACAACCTTTTGTCTTCTGTCCTGACAGCCCACAACTGTTATTCTAGCCCTTCACTGTGACTCCCATTTAAATCAATATATAATATTACCAAGGACGAAATTTGGTAAGCCCGACCACATGAAGCAGATACTTCTTCATGGCTTATGACACACTCAGCTACTTGGTTCCTGTGTCTTTTAGAGCACGTTCTATACAAGGGTATTTAATTACACCTATTGCTGTACATTGATATCTGGATTAGAATGACCATCATTGCAGCTTCCAAGCATGACAAAAAGAATTTGCCCTGATGTTCCTTCAGATGTTGTCAGTTTATGAATTACAACCAATTTACAAAAAAAAAAAAGAAATATTTTTGCGTGTTAGATCGTGATAAGAAAAAAACAATAATCTCAGAAATCTATTCGATTCTTTGCACATTGAAAATCTGTTTTTATTGAGATGATGAGACCCAAACGTCAAAGCTTTTACACGACTGCCATCTAGTGGCAGATGGGGGCAAGTCATTTCCTAGAAATCCAAACTTGGAAAATATTTTTATTGTGAAACTAGCACATAAATGACAAATGCAATGCAAAATGTTATACAACTGACAGAATTCTTCATTTTATGGGGCAGCCATATAAGGTTTATCCTTTGTTTAAGAATCTTGGAGGCTGATGACAGTACGGATGCTAAAGAAAAAAAAAAGAAGAAAAATTAATACTGAAGTTTCAGCTCTCAACAGATCCAAAACATCTATCATACAATAGAATTGTTCATTGTTTATACAATTAATCAATCCAGTGGACATTACTACATACAATATCCATTTTGATGAGTTTTTAAGCCACAATTCACTGTTCTAGCTTAATCAGTGTGAATATTTGGAAGTTTTGAGGTCTCAACTTGAGTGAAAAAGTAATTCTTTAATCAAACACTAAATCAATGGAAATATTAAAGACGCACTATACCAAATAGTATTTAAATTTTAATGTCCTGGAAAACAAGTTTCTGAAATTATTTCTAAAGATCAAATTGAATCCAGTGATTTGTTTCATCAAACATAACATGTTAGACAGTAGACAGAAGTTAAAGATCTGTGGACAGCTTTGAAAATACCTTTCTTACATATACACAGTTTTATCCCTAAATAGCAATTCAGTCCCAATATTTATGACCAAGTTGACTTTTTCATTGTTGTTTATGTACACACTAAAAAAAACTAATAAATCAGGTCTTACCTTTTACCACTTTTTAAAAGGTCAAAGGCCTTATTGATTTGAACCAGCGGGAGTTTCTCAGTAATAAACTCATCCACCTTCAACTTGTGCTTCATGTAGTCATCCACCAGTTTAGGCACATCCTTCACACTCTTCCACCCTTTAGAAAAAGTTAACAAGCTCAACTTGTAAACACGTTGTCATGTAATATGAATTTTATTGTTGTAAGACCGTCCTCTGGACACATTCACAGATAATTCAGTGCACATTAAATGTGAATTTGATGTGCTCATCGTACATGAAACATATGTTAATGTATTATTACAAACTGTAAAAGTGAATATTTGTAGGAAATATCTAACTGTCTGTCCTCACCGAACTTCTAATTATATTCCTGTTTATCTCAGGAACCAAAAACTGACAAATTATTTAGAGGATTCATTAGTTGTTTAATATACTGATTGAGCACAACTCAAGACTTTTTATGGATTCTAATTTTTCTGTGGGTTATATAATTGTACTTCAATAACATTTTGCTTCAGGAATGTTGGTCAGAGAAAACAAGCAATGTTTGTTTCAAATGCTTTACCTAAAAAAAAAAATAAAAAAAAAAATTGAATCAAATAATATTCTAATACCAAAGCATTTGTAATACAATTTTTTAACACATTTTAACTATTAATAATCCAATAATGAAATATCGTAAATCAGTATTGAAGACAAACTAAAATATGTTGCCAGGTAGTGTTTTAGTAAAGTTTTTCACCCTGATATAACATTAGATTTTGCAATGAAAGGGAACATTAGGGACAGTTTTTCAGGATGAGACACTCAATTTTATGTTTGAATCATCATAAACATGTTGATGTGTATTGAAATGTAGTTTCATAATCTAATATGTATGTTTGTTTTTTACTTCACCTCCAAAATAAGTGCCCTTTAATGTACGTCCCATGAGAAGCTTTTCAACTGAAACACTCATTGCTTCCGTCTCTGTCCATCCAGCAATGACGCAAGTACCCCAGCCGTCTCTTGTGGACTCAAGTGCAGCATTCTAGGATAACAGAAGCAGTTGTTTTAACTAATTATCATTTTGAAATATACAAATTCCTCTGTTTTTAAGTGTAGTTAAAAATAACTGTTTCACTCGTGTCAATTTTTGCAGAAGAGATCAAATCTAGGTTAACAAAGAAGACATTGTACGGTGTACTCCAATTATAGTCACAAGACTTAATTTGAATTGACACAATCACATGTCAAATTTCAAAGGACGCACCCACCATGACAGCTGGACTTCCAACACACTCCAGAGCATAGTCCACACCTCCACCCGTCATCTCCGCCACAACCTCTTGGATAGGCTTGCTATAATCTCTTGGGTTTATACAGTCTGTCGCTCCAAACTCTCTGGCTTTCTCAAACTTGTCAGGGTTGATGTCAACCCCGATGATCCTTCTTGCCATGGCAACCTTGCAACCCATGATGGCAGCCAGCCCGACAGCTCCGAGCCCAAAAATGGCACACGAGGAATCTTTTTCAACCTGAATGCACAAAAGTTGGAAGCCAGTCAAATAACAGTTCTTAAAAGATTATTTCAGCGTTTGCACTGGTAATTTTTACAGCATATATAACATTTAGAGTACATTCCTTTAATCACATACGTGAGATATTACCATGTTCTATTCAATCAATCAAAATCAGTTCAGTAAATCTGGATTTTTTTTATCTATTATTTTTGCAAGACAGCTTTAACAATATATCTAAATAAATAACCAAAGGATTTCCACTGAACTTATAGTTAGTTGGTTTCTTTTTGGTAGTTTAGCACAAAAGTCTCCTGATTTTGTCATTTTATTTATGTTAATGTGTGCGAACCTA
Organism: Pelvicachromis taeniatus; assembly: GCA_015108175.1. Classification (NCBI taxonomy): domain Eukaryota; kingdom Metazoa; phylum Chordata; class Actinopteri; order Cichliformes; family Cichlidae; genus Pelvicachromis; species Pelvicachromis taeniatus. Next base: position 52,871 of record VURO01015154.1, read on the forward strand.
ACTTTGGCTGTCACCACAGTGGCCTATTTGATTTAAGCAATTTTTAAAGCAGATGTCCTTCCACACGTGGCCAACAAGGAAATATGTATTTCACATGTTATACAAATGTGTAAACCATTGCACCACGGAACTAATTTACATTATTTTAATGTGTGTAAAGTAAGAAATTTCACACAGTACTTGACATGTACACCTTATCCTGAAATCTTAGTGGCTACATTTCTGCCATCTAGTGTTGATAATAAATGACTGCAGTCTCGCAGCAAACTGTAAACATAAATAGGCAGAAAAACTTCCAAATACAAATATAACTAATTAAGATATGCTTGGCTGTTTATAAACTGTCACGTTCATCGATATGTTTTAAAATGTGTTGCTTCGTCACACCTGTTCTAAGAGTAATACTTTGAACCTTTAGTGTTCAGTTTTCTTACCTTGCCTGCATTAACAGCAGCTCCATAACCAGTGGAGACACCACATCCAAGCAGACAGACTTTGTCTAGCGGTGCAACACTTCTTATCTTTGCAACCGAGGTATCAGGGACCACAGTGTATTGAGAGAAAGAACTGACTCCAAGGAACTGGTAAACCTGCTGTCCCTTGCAAGATATCCTGCTGGTCCCATCAGCCAAAACTCCAGCTTGCATATTTGTCCTAAAAGCCACACAGAACAGCATTTACTTGAACACCTTTTAAGTAAGAGAGTAAACATGGTTGTCTCAAAAATGGGGAAGTAAAATCACCAGTTTTTCTTGCAATGATTTGTTTTTGGACTTAGACAGCGTTCACATTCCCCACAATATGGCAGAAAAAGAGGAATGACTTTGTCCCCTGAGAAAACAACGAAACAATTATGTAAGTGTATGTAAGTATGTAAAAATAAAAAGAGAAATTAGACTCATAACCCAATGTCAGCTAACTGGTTGTGGTACACTTTACCCGGAGAGAAGCTGGTGACCTCTGGTCCAATGCTCTCCACTATGCCAGCTGCCTCGTGACCAAGTACTAAAGGGAATGGTCTGAATTTCATTCCTTTTCCAGTCTCAAACAGGTATTCCCAGTCTGTGTGGCACACACCTGTGGCAACAACCTGTACAAACCAAATGATGTGACAGTTTCAGGAACAGGAAATAGTCTGTAGTTAACAGTCACACTAACAGGAAATAAGAATATTCATATGTAAAATGCTTGTATCGCTGTCAAAGTTGAGCTGTTGCCCAACCTTAATTCGGACTTCATGAGCTTTAGGTGGTGCCACCTCCACTTCTTCAATACAAAGAGGCTTCCCAGGCTCCCACGCAACAGCTGCCTTGCATGTGATCACCTAAAAGAGGGGGGGATGGGGGAGTTTCCAAAGATGTGTGACTGTTTGGCCGCAGTTTGTGCAAAAACAAATGTAAACAAACATTGAACATTCTCCATGACAGAAAACGGGTTAAACTTAAGAACGAAAAGCAGAACCCCCAAAAGCAACAGTAGCTGTTTCTAAGACAAACAGTAAAAAAGAAAAAAAAAAAAGCTTAAAAACAAGTTTTTTTCTTACCTTCCCATCTGTTGCCATTGTTGAGAGATGCTGTCTTCATATACAACAGTCTGTATTTGAACCAAAATAATTTAAATAAAGGAATAATTAAATTTGTACTTATCATCAAGACAGCTGCGACTTACATTATATCAACATTTGAGTGGAAAAAGCTGAACTGACGTAGTCATACAGCAGAGAGGTTGGAGGTTGCGTCCTGTTATCATTCTAGTCTTTCTTCAGTGGTTTTTCTCTGTCAGCGCATTTACGACACTTTCCGAGACCGCCCAGTGTCTTTACGGCACGTTATGGTCACACGTGTTGTAGTCGCATGGAAGTTCGGCACAGCGGTCTGAAGTGTAGCCAGTCGGTCAAATTTGTGAGTAATTTTCTTTATCTGTTTAAAAACCGCGTTGCGCACTTTTTCGGTGTGTATGTCTTTTAAAGGATTACGTTTCGTGTTGGTTTATGTTAGAAAACTCAGATGAATTTTCGTACTTTGAATGACTGAGTTGTGCTAACGTGAGCTAACGACTTCAACTAGCGTAAGCAAGAGCTTCCAAGTCGGCATAGTTTGCACGAAACATGGGCAGGCTAGTTAATCCATAAGTGTTTAGCTTCAAGCATGAATTCACGGGAGCTGTGTCGTCTTTGTGTTTTTATCATTTCTTATTTACAGAGCATTTGAGGACAATGTCGTTCAGAGGAGGAGGAGGACGAGGTGGTGGAAGAGGTGGAGGTTTCAACCGAGGTGGTGGAGGATTTGGACGAGGTGGATTCGGTGGAGGCAGAGGTGGTGGAGGATTTGGACGGGGTGGTGGAAGAGGGGGTTTTAACAGACAGCAAGACTATGGACCTCCAGAGTATGTTGTTGGTAAGCCCACATCTAACAACACGCTAAACCGAGCGCTTCTTCATGTACACGTGAAGCTAAACTTTTACTACAGCTTCACATTAATTCTCTGCTATTGGGTCAGAGATGGAAGCAAACAGTCTTGATATTGCCAGAACACTGACTCCGTAATATTACCATTACACAGTTATGGGGAAATGGTGTGGATGAGGAGGCTGTGAGAAGTCTGTCCTTATCAAAGATGGAGACTATCCAAGGATATGGAGGACAAGAGTTGACCCATGTTGCTCTTGTTGTCTGTGTTTGGTGGGTTGTTGTGGTGCATTGTAGTGTAAAGTCTCCACTGACTAGTCTGTGCAGTCACAAAAAAACAGGCAGGCATGCAGATGTAAACACACACCATCTTTTGCTTGAATCTATATAAAGTCCACGTAACCTATGTAAAATGACATCATCATTGCCAGCATTTATCATGTTAATTAGTTGTGGTAGAGTCCTGGCGATTTACATGTGGTGCCAGTCACAATAGAAACAGACAAAATACCAGAAAGTTTTTTCCCCCTTCTGAGTTGCCACTCTGTGCTTTGCTTTAGTCATTTTTATATTTGTCCCTCTATTATTTATTTATTTTATTTTTTTACATCTTTGTACATTCCCTCATATCCATTCCAATAATTTTGACAGTCTCTAGGAATTTGCTGCCATTTGCGAGTCCGTATTACGGTTTCTATTCCTTTAACAGATCCTTATGTTGTTATTCTGCCATTGATAAATTCTAACACTGCATCAAAAAAGTATCCAGAAATGCATAGGAGAAATCAACAGTATTAAACAGGCCAATCATGATAGTTGTGGGAAGTGTTGGTGTGACATGTAATTATATTTGTAGGGAGGTGCATGTCAGTTTGATGTAGGTTACATTATAGGGTTTCTCAAGGTCTGTGGCTATGACATACCTCGAGTGTACATTGTCCACTGAAGCATTAATCCCCAGTCCGTGTTAGCAGGCAACTCCAAAACAATGGTGGACCTTTGGGTTTGTGCGAATGGAAAACAGTAAATATGTGACAAGAGTAGTTGATTAACTACATGTTTCCAAGTTGTCCCATAACACCAGAAAACAATTATTTTTGCAAAGATGTTATATAATAATAGTATTAATAATATAATAGTAGTAGTAGTAACAATAGTAATAATAGTATAAGCAATATGAAAGTGTTTAAATTCAAACTACATTACAGACAAAAGGTCAATCATTTATATATTTACCGATCGTCCCACAAAATGTGACTATAACATGCTGTACCAGGAGTTAGGTTGCCATGAAATGCATTTTTGAGTCAACATTATAAAAACATGTATCTGTGTTTATACTCATTGGGCTTTAAACCCGTTTAAAAACAGATTTTTGTTTCCCAACTTATTTGATCTTAGTTTTTATATGTTTGTATTCTAGCACCTCAAAGTTTCTGTTTCAGGATATATTCTGGGTCACTTCCTTTAACCCCCATTTATTTCCCTGGCCTCCAGACCTAGAGAAACCTTGTGTTAGATGCCCATAAAGTGAACTGCAGAGCAGTCAAGCACATGCTGACTTATTATAACCAGGCAGAAGTTTAAATTGGTCCTCGGTCATGGTATTGCACATCTTAAACTTTAACTGTGTTTCACTTGTCTTCCCACCCTGCAGCAGTGGGAGAGTTCATGCATCCATGTGAAGATGACATCGTCTGTAAGTGCACAACAGAGGAAAACAAGGTTCCCTATTTCAATGCCCCAGTATACTTGGAAAACAAGGAGCAGATTGGGAAAGTGGATGAGATCTTTGGCCAGCTCAGAGACTTTGTATCCTTTCTATTGTCTTTGTATGTCTCTAAACCTTTGAGGGAACCGGTGGTGGGGAACTGTTTGACGTTGTCACTGTTCTTGTTGCTTCCTTAACCTATCTTTGCAGTATTTCTCAGTGAAACTTTCAGATAATATGAAGGCGTCTTCATTCAAGAAACTACAAAAGGTACAAAAAAATGTCTCAACTTTTTCTAGTGATTAATTTAAATACCGTAGATTTCTAACCAAAATGTTGTCTTTTAGTTTTATATAGATCCAATGAAGCTTCTACCACTGCAGAGATTCCTCCCGAGGCCACCAGGAGAAAAGGGGCCTCCAAGAGGAGGCAGAGGAGGGGGTAGAGGTGGAGGAAGGGGTGGTGGTCGTGGCGGTAAGGCTGCATTCTTATTTTAATTTAATCTTCTGGCTAAGTGTTTAGAACATGTAATAAAACAGATATTTGTGTTTCGCTTTTCTTCTCTAGAAGTTATGCAGTTTTTCCTCAGTATTTGCTTTTGCAGATTGAAAATGGAAATAAAGCCTAATGCATATTTAGAGTATGGCATGTATAAGTAGTTTGTTTAATTTTACTTTCTTTTCTCTCTCAGGTGGTTTTCGAGGAGGCAGAGGTGGAGGTGGCCGCGGTGGAGGAGGAGGTCGTGGTGGAGGAGGCTTCAGAGGAAGAGGAGGTTTTGGACGTGGATTCAGAGGTTGGCAGATTTTTGTTTTATTTTTTTTACCGTCTTATAATGTTTTGGTTATTTCCTCTGATGTGAAAATGCAAATATTGACACATGGTTTGTTTATAATATCTGAACATTGTTGTTCTTTTATTTTCTTATAGGTGGGAGATGATCTGACTCTGATGGTTTATTGTGACCATCCCACTCTTATGGTCACTCTTGCAGCTAAAAGGCTACGATCTGTGTCAGATCCTGGCCTGTTGGACTATGAACTGTCTCTATTTGTAGAGTTGATTTTATTGTTCTATTTTAATTTTCTTTTTTACCAGTTTTGGAAGATTGCTGGATCTTCATGATTTCTAAAATATTCTCTTGTATCAACATGTGCATCATAGCTGGAACCTTTTTGAGTCATTTGTGATTATTATTATGTATTTGTGAAAAGAATGACAGGTATTTGAAACATTATTTGCAAGCCTCCATGTACACATTTATTCACATACACATGGGAGTTGCCATTGCTATCAAATGCCTCAATTAATTAAAAAGGTGCTTTGTAATTGTGTGGCTCTTTATCATTCATCAGTTTTATCCACATTAGAAATAAAAAAGCAGGCACATCTGGGTTTTACTAACTTAGGGCATCTCCCTGCTTATACTTTTAAGTTTTTCCTCACCTAAAAATGTGCTCTAACTCAAGTTACTTTTTTCTGGCATGCTTTTAAAAAGACAAAATATACATAAAACGATGGAGGTGATGGTGGTGGGGTTCAGGAGATCTAGGCCATACCATCTGCCATTCTCCATACTTGCCCAGCACAGTGAGGTAGTGCACTTTTATAAATATCTGGGTGTCCCACTGGATGACAAGTTCAACTGGTCCCTGAGCACTGATGCTCTCTACAAGAAGGTGCAGAGCCAGCTCTTCTTCCTGTGGAGGCTGAGGTCCTTTGGTGTATGTAATGAGGTTATTACAGTGGTGGCCAGTACTCTCACTTATGCTGCTGTGTGCAGACAAAACACCAAGGGACTGGACTGGCTGGTGAAAAAAAGCCAACTTTGTGCTTTGGCAGGAGGCTGGACACTTAAGACCGTGGTGATGAGGGATACACTGAACAAAGTGAAAGCTATAATGGACAACAGCAGACAACCTCTCCACAGCCTCCTGACTGGGCACAGGAGCAGCAGTGGCAGACAGCTCCTCTCACTGTGCTGCTGATCTGAGCAGTTCAGGAAGCCCTTTGTCTTCACTGCTAGTTTAACCGGCAGTATTTCTCACTGAAAGATGTTTTCTTAGTAGTTGCCCCCACTGTAGTAGGATCCTTCTTTCCTTCTGATTTTTGCAGGTATAAAATCAATAACTGAAACTCACAGTTTTACATCTTTGTTATATGAGTCTGACATGTTACAAAAGCCAACTCAGCTTGTTCAGTGTGAATCTTGTTTCCTGTAGCTAGGCACAATGTGTTGATCTATTTCTCAGACTCTGAGGGGAACCCCTGAAACACTCAGTTGGTTCAAGGACTACCCACCGTGTGCAATCCAACATGTTACTTTCATAACCAAAAATGTCTTTCCTGTCAGGAAATCAATCCCTAGTCTCATATATAATGGGCAGAAATAAAAACCACTATACTAGACACCACATCTGTTTGCAAGGAGCAGTTGCAGCATTAAACCTTGTGAGTTTCTCAGTGCTATAGATGATCAAATGGAAAATGACACAGAGTAACAACTGGACAGCAGTCAAGCAACTCTGGGTTATGGATGAATCAAACCTAAACAACCAAACCCAAAAAGCAATGCTAATAAATAAATGCATTTTAAAAAGGTGCAACATGAATAATAAAGGTGCTAAATTCAAAAACAAGAACAAAAACACTTTACAGCAAACCAGGCACAGAACAACAATCTGTTCCCAAGTCTGAAAGGAACACTTCAAGAGCTACAGATGGTGTGCGCTCTGACACTGCTTCGTCATTTTAACAGTTCCATATTTATATATGTGTTTATGTATAAGTACATGTATAAGATTGGACCTGGAACACCTTCACAATGCGGGTATTACAAGGGTAGAGTGTGTATGAGAGGAAATCTCAAATGTAGTATATTTAGAGCCTGATAGGAAGGTCAGATGTATAAGTTTGGCATTTTTGCATTATATTTTTAAAAAGTATTTGTATGACAGGTCTGTCATAAGTGAAGTTGATAGTTTATAATTGTTATTCCAAATGAAAGTTTAGATGTGTGTGAGACAGTAATAATTTTTATTCTTTCCGCTGCACGTCTGGTGCTGCTTAACAGCCTTAAGTGAGTAAAAATTTAATATAAAAACAGAATTCAAATGTAGTTTTGACTGTGTTTAAATTTGGTGCAAATAGATGCCCTGTTTAATAATTATGTATTAAATGTTTTGACGCAACCTTGGAGGGTGCATTCAAATTACATAAATTGCAAATTGATATCCTGCTCACTCCTTAAAGACACCTGAAGCATTTTAGGTCAAGAACATCATTTGTTTTTGATGTTGACTGGAGTTGTTAACATGAAGTTCTAAGATGTTCAAGTTCAGGGTTAGTACGAATTGCAAATGTACATATATATCAGTAAAGTCTTAAAGGTAAACATAACATATTCACGCCATTGTCGTTGTTAATGATGACATTCAGCCATGACTGATGTTATTTCTGAATAGTGTTTAAAAAATAAAAGGTTGAAGCCTACATGTTTTCATTTAGTTTTTTTTCACAAGTATTTTAAAATTATTATTATTAGTAGTAACAGAAGTAGTACCAGCAGTATTCAACTATTTTAAATTCTTTCAGCGCCCTTTTTTGGCCCATTTTCTTCCTTGCTCCCAAATGCGTCATGCGTACGCTAGGCGTTCTCGTATCTGATTGGTCTGAAGGTTAACTCCTTTACGGCTGCGCTGGCCCATCCTCTTCTTCTCTAGAAACAACGAGCATGGAGACAGCTGGTAAAGTGAGTACAGTTCACACAGACTGTATAAGAAATATATGAAAAAAGCAAACAAACATTGTTTCTGTTTGTGCATTTTTCGCAAAACTGCCTTAAAGTTCAAGTTTACTGTAAACCTAGCAAAGTTCTGTGAGCTAGCATGCACGCATTAATTTGCTCTGAATGAAGTACAAAGAATCACTGTTCCGATTATTTAACAGGGATCTTTGGTGGGTCAGCGGCAAACAGTTTTTTGCAAGTAGCTGCAGTACTTAAAAGCCATAGTAATGATAGGGATGACATGGTTTAAGAAGCATCAAGACTGACGATGCTATTGGTACAGTTGTGCAGGGCTGAATGGTATTAAAACAAACATTCTAAGGAAGAATCTAAGCGAATCTTTGACAGAGTGCAAAGGCTAACTGCGCTGGTTGCAACTAGCTCGATCTGCCACAGGGACTGTAAAGCTGGAGCCAACCCACAGCTGCAGCTACTCACTTGAAATAGAAAAATACATGTAGACATTGAAAAACTCTGTCCTTCGCCTTCAGGTAATCAAGTGCAAGGCAGCCGTTGCCTGGGAATCGGGGAAACCTCTTTCTATTGAAGAGGTGGAGGTAGCCCCACCTAAGGCCCACGAAGTTCGCATTAAGGTAACCCAGATCATCAAACTCGTTCATAAATCTGAGGCCTGACTTGGCTGCAACTGAGTAAAAATAAATAAATAAATAAAAGGATGTTCATTTTAGATTCATGCGGTATTTGTGTATTCTTTTCAGAGTTGTGTGTTGTTATAGTCATGTCATAAAGAACTTTAGTAGGACTCTAAGCAGTCATTTGAAAAAACTACCTATACTGTTCCCAAAGGAATTAAGAGGGTAAGTAGCAACCAGGTGCTACTAATCAAATGCACTCGATTAAAGGATCATCAGCAGGTGTGACTTTCTTTGTTAAAGCAGAATGTTTTGGCAGTTTGCTGGTCTGATGTATTTATACAAGGCTTGAAGTATCACAAGAATGGATGCCCCAGAGAAAGAAGAAGAGCTACATCTCAGGCTCTACAGGCCTCAGTTAGCATATTAAATATTAAAGCTGATGAAGGTACAAAAGAAGCTGAACAACTGTTGTTGTGATTTGGCACTGTATAAATACAATTGAATTTCAAATATGAAAGTAGAGTTGTCACAATACTGTAATTTCACCTCGATACTGATAAAACTTTTGATAGGATGGCGAAAATATAAAAATTGGTGACAAAACTTGTAAAATTAACATAATTAAAAAAAACTAAAAAAACAATTAAAGATCAGAATAATACTTGACTGTGCAAGTGTATTCAGCTACATCTATAATTATTTCCTGTGCTTCTGGTTACTTGGCACCATGTTTTTGGTGTTGATCAAATAGAGGTAGGCTGCCACTGTTTCAGGGTAGTTGCTGATGGACCTTTCTTGGCTTCATTCTGAGACTTAAAAAAAATATAGCATTAACACTGCCTATTAACATTACCGATGGGCAGGACTGGTAGTTGCTGCCTAACTCCCACATTAACCTTATCATTTTATTAGCTGTCACCTGAATAATAACAGGCTGCTAATGTGGCTATCGGGTAATTGCCAATTGTAAAATGGCTCACATTAAATATTTCAATGCTGTTGAAATGGGAGCCTCACAAAATTCCTCATGAAGACCTGGGTGCTTGGCTTCAAGAAGCCTTAAGTATCTGAGTATCCTTTTTTTTTAAGAGAGCCCTAGGAGAAAGTCTCTTCTCCCTAAAAAGAACATAGCAGAACAGCTTATGTTAGCAAACTTGTTTCTGAATAAACCACAATGAAGATGTTAGGTCACAATGGTTTAGAAACAAACACACCATATCAGCACAAACACCTCGTACTAACCGTCAAGCATGGTGGTGGGGTATACTTTCGTCTGTATAGCAAAGTGTTCTAGAGTCAAATGTGAGGCCATCTGAGAGCTAAAGCTTGGAAAACTGGGTCATGCAACAGGACAATGATCCCAAGAACGCCAGCAAAACTGCAACAGAGTGGCTGAAAAGAAAAGAATGAAGATGTTGCAATGGCTCAAAGTCCACACCACGTCCTTAAGAGAGCTACGCATAAACAAAGAAGAGTCTTATGAAAGTGTAATTTGATAAGCAGGAAAATAAACAATTTGTTTTTGCTCTTTATTCTTTTATTCCCATCAACTCCCTGCTTTTGTTTTAAGGATTGAGACCACATGCCAAATTAGTCAGTGATTATTTATTTTTTTTATAAGTAAGCTGTAAGTTCAATTCAACATGATGTTTTAAATAACGTAGTACTAATATTACACGCTTCCATCCAGCAGCCATGCTTGACGTGAACTTTAAGTGACACTGCCTTTCAGATCTTTGCTACAGGCGTGTGTCATACAGATGCCTACACTCTGAGTGGCAGTGACCCTGAGGGGCTTTTCCCTGTCATCTTGGGACACGAGGGTGCTGGAACAGTTGAAAGTGTTGGTGAAGGTGTTACCAAGTTCAAGCCAGGTAAACAACTGCCAAACAAAACATTAAAACTTGAGTATTTTACTTCTTGGTATACTTATGAATAAATATTTGTTGTGGTTTCTTTTTGTCTTGTTCTTTTTCGAAGGTGATACTGTCATCCCGTTGTATGTGCCTCAGTGTGGCGAATGCAAATTCTGCAAAAACCCCAAGACTAACCTTTGCCAGAAAATTAGGTAACGTATGAAGGCCTATTCGCGTAACCCTGAGGTGGTGAAGTCTGTTTTTGCGATAACAATTTCATTATAGAAAGCTGCCCCACCACAGGGCAACAAACTATTATGTTTTCTTTGCACATTTCATCATGCTAATTTGCACATTTCCCTCCCCCTTCACCCCACAGAGTAACCCAGGGTCAGGGTCTGCTTCCTGATAAGACATCACGTTTTACTTGCAAGGGAAAGCAAGTGTATCACTTCATGGGAACCAGTACCTTTTCTGAGTACACTGTAGTGGCTGACATCTCTCTGGCCAAGGTGAATGAGAAGGCTCCGCTGGATAAAGTGTGCCTTCTCGGATGTGGCATTTCTACAGGATATGGTGCTGCTCTTAATACTGCCAAGGTGGGTATGACATGGCGCTGCTCATCTGCAGAGACATCGTGCAAAACATTACATAAGGGGGGTGAGATATCATTGGAATATTTACAATCTTTTTTTATGTTTGCCACAGTGTCACCCACAGAGTAATAGGAAAATAGATGATAGATTCATTTGTTTAACTCGTAGTTTCACACAAATAGTGTTTGATGTGCTAGCAGGTCCTTTGAATTTAAATTATGTATTCAGGTCTTTACAGAAAGAATAACATTGGAGCCAACATGTTTTAATTATTGTCTGTTTTTAACCCCTTTTCTTCCCCATACTTAAAAAAAAAAGTTCATACTTGGATTATTGTGTTTGTACGGTTATGTATCATGTACACTTAATCTTTCACATTTGTATTCTACCTCATGCTCACTCAGGTTGAACCTGGTTCCACATGTGCTGTGTTTGGCCTTGGAGCTGTAGGCTTGGCCGTTATAATGGGCTGCAAGGTTGCTGGAGCAACCAGGATCATCGGTGTGGACATCAACCCTGATAAGTTTGAAAAAGCCAAGGAGTTTGGAGCCATTGAATTTGTAAACCCAAAGGACCACAGCAAGCCAATCCAGGAGGTTCTGGTGGAGATGACTGATGGGGGCGTGGACTACTCATTTGAGTGCATTGGAAATGTGCAAATAATGGTGAGACTCAGGCCCAGTATGTAGCATTGTGGTGTAACCTTGTAAGTAGTGTACAAGGTAAGTAAAAATATATATATATTTTGTTTTTTGTGTGTGTCAGAGAGCTGCTCTCGAGGCATGCCACAAGGGTTGGGGTGAAAGTGTCATCATTGGTGTAGCTGGAGCTGGACAGGAGATCTCTACCAGACCATTCCAGCTGGTGACAGGTCGTGTGTGGAGAGGCACAGCCTTTGGAGGTGAGGGTTAAAGAATTTATTTTAACAGACTTAATACTGTCCGGCCTTGGCTTCCTCCTTTATGTAGCATATTTTGTTATAAGCATAACCTTTTATTAAGTAAAGTAAGATAGGACAGATTGTTTTGTAATGAAAACATTCCCTATAATGGTATTTTATGAGCCTTATTGTTGTTGGCTTATGTGAAAACTGGAAGGCATATGATGTTTTTAAACCTATAGATTCGGCATGTTAAGTATTGTAGCTTCTTTAAGTTGTATTAAGACCTTCTTATTTATCTATTTTTATCTCGGTAATTGGTGCTTTGCCTCAACCATTTCAGTAAAACGGTTCAGTCATGCCTACCTGATGATTGCAGTTGTAAAACTGGTTTTGTTGTTCACCCCCAGGGTGGAAGAGTGTGGAGAGTGTTCCTAAACTGGTGGAAGATTACATGAGTAAGAAGCTGAAGGTGGACGAGTTTGTGACCCACACACTGCCCTTCGAGAAGATCAATGAGGGATTTGACCTCATGCATGCTGGAAAGAGGTGTGGAAAAACAATGCACATTAGAATTTAGTTTATAGAAGTGGCTCTGTATTTTGCTGTTGAACCGCAGTGCTTTGCAACCTTAGCCTAACTTTCTTTTTTTTTCTCCCTTCTCATTGCAGTATCCGCACAGTGTTGACTTTCTGATGTGCTTGAAAAGAAATCCTTCACATCCAGCCTTTAAAGAGTCTCCTGTCATAGTTAAAGCACTTATTTCTCAGCACTTGTTTTGATAGCATACTTTTGACTGTTAGATGTTTTTTTACTAACAGTAAGATATGTTTGACTGAACCATTTCAATTAAAAGCTCTGTAAAACCAAGGTTTCTGCTTTTCTGTTGGTTGCATTTGAATAGTTTGCCATTATGTTCGGCTGCTGCTGCATCTGTCTTTCAGGGACATTAAGTGGGTTAATATCAAGATAGCAATATTTAATAATTAATTTACATAACCACATCAACACTTTTTATATTTTGGAAGCACCTGGCAGATAATGCCACAGTGAAATACATTAATAATTAAGCATGTTGCTTACATAATGCAACATGGTTTCACAGTTTGGTCACACACATTTCCACTTTTTGTGTAGCATGTAATGGATGTGGACAATGGACGTCATGCTTTTCCCTATACAGGTACAAAAATGGCCTTTGCTATGTTCTAATGTCATGTCCACCAGGGTCTGTATAAACTGACCATGGCTGTTTGGGTCAGAGCCACGCACACTGGCTATGCAATAACAAATACAACAAGATGGTACAGTCAGATTACAAGTGAGTCATTAACAGTACTCACATAAATGATATTTATCACTAAATTTAAAAAACAACTTATTTTCATAAATGGCAGCAACACATTTTTGAATAATGGTCCGTATCATATTATTTAAAAAAAAACATCGACAAGTTCCCACTGCTACAGTGAAATACTCAGTCTTAACGATGATTCTCAACTTTAGCGTGAATAATTATTATTGATACAGTTTATCCAGCGTGTTCGTATCACTTCAGAGTTACTTTATTTCCACTAACTATTGTCCACGCTATCAAACCTGAAGGAGGATGACGGTTTTTCCCCTCACACGTTGAACCAATATGCAATTTTGTACATATTTGCTTTGCGCATGCGTGTTGTGCGTACCAGACGACCCAATCAGCTATTTTAACACACGGCGAAAAACTCAAAGTGATTTCCAGAAGATGGCGACCGCACTGGTGGTGAGTTCCTTTGCTAGACAGTTATTGAAGCCCATGTGCGGGTCTTTGTCCTTCAAGCAGCACGTTTGTGGGGTACTTAGTTAACCAGTGATGAAAGACAACCTGGCGACCGTCTAGTCTGAGGAATAGAGAGCCCGAGAAATCCTGTAAACTTTACCTCTGGCAGGTAACAGAACTCGCTAGCCAGGCAACTTAGCATAATAAATTATAGCCAGTTGTTTGTTTATCTTAATATCAGCAATACTGCTTGTAAGTTCGTTTACAGTAACTGTTTTTAAAGTATCGTTTACGCCGGGTTAACACTGCGTTGACTGGGTATATGTCCCGGTCGGTGTCCTGAGTTGAACTCGGATACTTGTATGAATGAGAGGACGCATCCGCCGGTAACGACTCTGTCAGCTGTCTAACGCTAGCTGGAACCCAAGCGCTGGTCAGTGCGGGGAAAATGGTTTCGAGAAGGAGCTAGACAGCTTCTCTATAATGCAATTTAAAGCAGCAAACAATCATAAAAGCTACCTCTTGAGAAACCCTTTTTCTTTTCTCAAGTTTTCTCAAGTCTGTAGATTCAAGCCATTTTACGTCAACATGGCCCCACGGAGAGGTCTGAGCACTTAACAGGGCTAAAGAGGCCCCTAAACATGTAGACACGATGCTAGGTTAAATAAAGGCTTATTAATGTTTTCACAGGCAAGGCTTAAAATATAGTAAGACGTTAAATTACTAAGCCTCTCAGACACAATGTGCACACACTTGGTTATAATCATTTAAAAGAAAAAACAACAAAAGCTTAAATTATAAGTTTTTTTTCTTTTCTCTCTTTCTTCTAGGTGTCAAATTCAGTTCCTGCAAATAGTGAAACGGAGAAATGTGAAACGGCTGTTCAGAAGGTTGTGAATCCTGAAACTTACATCAAACATCCACTACAAAACCGGTAAGCATTTATCCACTGTCTTTTCCTGCAGAAGTATAAATCGATTCACCTGTAGCCGCAAACATTCATGTATCATTCTACCGCTTATGTATAACAGTTGCAAAAATACTGAAGGTAATTAAAATGTTACATTCCAATAGAGTGAGTCTCCCTCTTTAATACATTGTTTTCTGTTGTTACATAGTATGTTTGAGGTGGTTCAAGTTTGAGCAAGAACATACATGTATTGCAAATTTTTCTTCACTACCAAACAAAGAGACAGAATGTGGTCGTCCTATGTTGTAAAGTATCTGTTTGGTTTTTTTCAGGTGGGCCCTTTGGTTTTTCAAGAATGACAAAAGCAAAACGTGGCAAGCCAACCTTCGTCTCATCTCCAAATTTGACACTGTGGAGGACTTCTGGGCGTAAGTATTTGAGACTTGTAGAGTTGACTCCACTCAGTATCATAGACTTAAATGCAGAGAGAGAACTAGAGTGTGGATGTTTTTAGCAAAAATGTTGACGATAATTCCTGTTTGTGTGACGGTGTTTCAATGAAATTCAAACTGGCCTATTCGTCGAGAGGAGGTTGCAGGTACACATATGCTATGCTCATTATAGTAAGATTGGAGAAGGCATACTCATCCTTAAAATATAGATCCTGTTGTGTAGTCCCTGGGCCATTGGTGACCCTTGGTAACGTTAACAAGGAATTTATTAAGTGAACGCCTTATTCTGATCCCAGAGAGCAATGCCAAGAAAGTATTTCTTGTTGTCGTCTTTTCCAGACATCACAGCAGACTAAACCTTCCTAACACTGGCAAATCCAGCTTGTCACAAAATATGAGCCTCACAGTTTAAAAAAAACAACAACAAAAAAAAAACCCCAAACAAAAGCAAAGTACAAAAAGTGACATTTGACAATGTAAACCACAGCTCTCCGAATAGACTCACTACAACCTAACTAACAGTGTTTGATGTTTACGTTTGTCCTGTGCAGCCTTCAATCATATGCTGAGTCTGTAAAACGGGAAATATTTGATCCGTTCTGTTTTTTTTGTTTCCCCCTCTTGTGTTGGTGCCAAGACGAGCTGTGGGTTGCTGGTGATGCATGAAATTACAATTCATTCTTTTAAAAAAACAAAACAAACTCCAAAAATGCTTTCTTTCCCAGATTATACAATCACATTCAGCTGTCAAGTAACTTGATGTCTGGCTGTGACTACTCTTTATTTAAGGTAAGAAGTGCTTTTGTGTGTGTGTGTGTGTGTGTGTGTGTGTGTGTGTGTGTGTGTGTGTGTGTGTGTGTCTGCCCGTGTGTGTGTGTGTGTAGGCGCTAAC
>VURO01015155.1:2710-16244 GCA_015108175.1 Pelvicachromis taeniatus
GAAAAAAAACCCCCCACAAAAAAAAAAAAAAAAAAAAAAAAAGCTGCACACAGCAATATATTCTGGGCTCACATGACAGTAAAAACACTGCTGTCATTGATGATCTTGTTCTGGTACTGTACATGCTGGAACAAGCTCTACTTAACTGACCACTCGTTGAAGTGGAGCGTAAACACTCAAAGGGTCAAACAGAAGAGGTCGAATCTGCTTTGAAAGAGTTTCATCTTTGCCACAAAGTCAGAGTCAGACCTGTAACGAATGCAGGGTTCAGTCGCTATCTCCTCCAGGTGAAACTGCGCCCAGGGGTCGGGCATTGCTTTCGCCTTTTCGATGGCGTGCAGCCATGTTGCCTGGCAGAAAAACAAGAGCGAGAAATATAAAATTCTTATGAGTTCGGAAGTAGAATAAAAGTCAAGTTTCCCACATCAGGGTTGCTTGAACACAGAAGAAAGAGGGGAAGCCCTTCCATGCAAAGCTGTTTGATCTGCACAATAAAAGCAGATCTAAGCCAGTCTGTTCTCTTTACACAACAATGCATGCATCGTTTTCTCTGCAACTATTCAGCTCTCTAATTGAAATCTACAATGTCACAATTTCTGCATTAGAGGGCTCTCCCTCTCGATTTAAATCGTGCTCAGGGAGTGAAAATAACCATGCGGCTCACAACGAAGCACACAAACATGAAGCTGACAATCACCAAAAACAAATACCACAGGAGAATGAATACATGGTGAAATTATGAGTGGATTTCTGGGCTGTAGGGTAGCTGTAAATACAATAATTTACAGCTACATTAAAGTGTCACGAGTAAGCTAAATCTGTTAGCAAGTAACCCAAGCCTTAGCCCAACCTACGCTGCTCAGCAGCACGTCCTCCTCGTGGGCCACTGCTCACAGTCCAGCAGATGTTTTTCTATTTAGAGTGAGGAAGGAGCACCACTTATGTTGAAGAGGAGCAGGCGACATGTGTTTATCAATAAAATTATATTTTAAAAAAAAGAATGAGATCCGGGAGGGGGGGGTGGGGGTGCAGTAAGGGGTGAAGTGGTTAAAAGTCAAAGCAGGGAGAGTCAAAATTAAAGTGTAGACTGAGGAGTTGGAGGCGTGGATGGTCAGTGGTATAAAGGGAGAGAAGGAAAAACCAAGATTTAGATCCAAACATACCCGTGCACTCTCAGACAAAACCTTGTACGATCGATGTTCTGCCACTGAATCTGTTTCTTTTTCGTTCTATGTAAAAAAAACAAACAAACAAGAAAACGGATCCTTTATCATCAACAGGAAATGTATGCAACATCATTTCAGATAACATTAACAGCCCGGAGGCTCTGTAACAACGACAACACCACCACCGCACAAAAACTGAAACGGCAATTCATCCCTACAGTGCACAGCCGCTCTGATAAAGAGCCGCGCGCGCTGAATCGAGCTTTTGTTGCAGCCCCCTGCTGATGTGGAGAGAGAGCGAGGGAGAGCCGTGTTTACACACATCATAATCACGAGGTGAAACCGCTCTCTGCTGCTTCCTGTCAGAAAGTACATTTAAATAAAAAGTGGGCTGACCCACACGAGCAAACACATAAACACACACGTTGAAATACCAGACGCACCACACAGTAAGTATGTGCAGGCATGCGCGTATCATCACACCGTAAAAGGCAAACAGAAATGAGAGGTGAGGGTGATCATCAGCTAAACTGTGACATCCCCACGTCTTATATCTCACCCTGTACATGAAGCTGGATTTAGGGAGCGAGTTTGACAGCTGCCGTGCGTATACCAGGTTTCTGAGGTGGCTGCACACTTCTTTGGCTGAATCGTCCAGGATGGGGCAGATGAAGTGGTCTTCGTCGTCATCCTCGCTGGCGTTGGACTCGCTGAGGGAGGATGCTCTGTGTTTGAGGGCACTCCGCTGGGCAGAGGGTCTCTTGGCGCTGCCATCCTCCTCCATGCTGAACATGAGTTCGTCCTCCATGGTTTCTGTTGCTGTTTTGACAACACAGTGTGAGAGTGGGCTGGGGAGTGCACAGTCAGGGAACCAGAGACTGCTGTTAATGTATGGTAGCCATGTTGGTGACTTCAACGATGGTTAGACCTTCACATTTCAGTTACAGCCATAGATTTCATTCAACAACACACATCATGGGTGTTCTAATTATCAGTACGGCCACCAGCACTCAAAAGCATTCCCATTCATTTTATCGGTGTTATCTAGCAAGCCAGTCTGTCCCTCAGTAATCAAAGGTTAATGTGCTCTGAGATTTTGAAAGTAGGAGCACAGGAATGCAGACCCAAGCACATGCTCCTGCAGGTTCAATGTGCCCCCCCGTCCGTTGTAAAATATCCAGCAGCAGCCATTCTTGTTGTACAATTACAGCATGCAGCAGTGAAGTTTCCTACAAAGAATTATCTTCTAATTTCATCTATCGCGACCTACTGTTAGATATGTTATAGTAAACGTATTACATGATCGGCCAATGTATAATCGGATGTAAAGACACACCTTTAGTCCCTCAATCTTGACAGACTGTGACAGCAAATCCAGTCACCTCGGTCTTCTTCCCTCTCTCGGTATTGGTTTGCACTTAAATAGTCAGGGCTCCAGGAGCAGGAGTTCACCCCTCCTCCGATACCAAAACAAGAGTGGATGCCTCCTAGTTCTCCGCGGTATCCTCAAAGTCCGGGAACGTGCCTGGAGCAGGGCTTCTGTTCTTGTTCCGTCCACCACGGCGAAGGCTTCCCTCCGCACGTATCACAGTGTTCTCTGTTGGCCACGCCCCTGCGCCCTGCTGCTTTCAGGGCGGTCGGAAATTGAATACTAAAACGGAAATAAGTGTTTAGCGATGAGGAAGAAAAGATTTCTAGCAGGTCTCAAATGTATCGGGTAAACAAATAAAAAATACCATAAATAGCAGTAATTAAAATTAATAACGTACAGCCAAGCAGCAAAAAGTAACAAAATTGTGTGATTTCACAGTAGCATTTGACAGCACCACGAGCTGAACAGTTTGTACCATCCTCCAAAGTGCCACTCCAAGCAAGGGTTGCCTAGCTAAACAGGCCACGTGGGGCAATATGGAGCTTCATCAGGAAGATTTTCGACCGCATTTACATGCCATTTAATAGCTATAGTGCAGCTGACATGCCAAACAACCTTGCAGATATTTATTTGTATAACAGGACACCAAAATGGATTTAGCTACCTTAACGCTGGGTTGGGAGTACGTTCTTTAGCTCTTATCAAAAAGATTAGCAATGTCTTATCCGTCCAGGGCTTCAATGACAACTACAGATATAATTATGTTCTCGAAAAACGTTGACCAGTTTTAGTGAAGTCCCATCATTACGAGGAGAAATGTGAATGAGAGCGGCGGATTTCCCATCATATAAATAAATATGTGTCTCACATGTGGGTATCACGGTAGCGTGGCCGAGTGGTCTAAGGCGCTGGATTTAGGCTCCAGTCATTTCGATGGCGTGGGTTCGAATCCCACCGCTGCCAGAACTTTTCCTTGCCTTCTTCAACTATTGATATATAGAACATGCTTTTAATTTTGTTTAAAAGCCAAATACCAGAATGGATTTAAACTTTTATTGTTGCTTATAATCATAAAAACTCGAGGCCTGATATAGTTGTGCCATCTTGTGGCCAAATGCAAGCTTTGAGCATTTTGGAGGACACCTTAAACCCACAAACAGGACATTTGAATGTTTTTTTTTTAATTGTTTTTTACAATTTCTTTAATTTTTGATGATTTTGTGCCTTTTCTGCACCACTTCATGATGATGGAAACATCATCAACATAAAAATGAGACAAATGCTTCTTAGAAACTTCTTTAATGTTTCTATTATTGCTTTTATTTATGTTTCATAAAATAAAGAAAGTCAGCGATAATAAAAATTGCCAAAACTGTTAACAGATTTCTAAAGTTTGCTAAAGTTTAAGCAGTGTACAGAAGTATGGGCCATTTTCAGTCCTCAATATTATATTCATTAATATAATATAAAGAATGTATATTAATGATTCTAATATAAATTCTTACTGTAGAATGAACCGAGGTCTTCATCATCATCTGTGCCCTTTGTTGTCTTTGCGCATGTCTCTTTAATAAAAAATCAATCATTTGAGCGTAAAATAAAAAATAGGACACTGTGCTTAATTACCTTTAACAGATTCACATTCTTCGTGCTTGTAGTTGTGTTTGTCCCATTTTTTTACAGTCTACATTACTCTGTAATCATTCTAAGATCAGGTTTCATCCTGACTTGGGTTTCACCGTGCCCTGATTTTTTCGAAACACATGCTGAGAAACCACAAACTGCATTTTCTGGATGGCGAGCTGAGTGTCTTCAGGGGAAATCCCAAGATGCCACACAGCCCTGACAGAGTTCCCAAAATGAGGGTACATGAGAACTTGTATTCCCTGCCCGAGTGCGGCCTTCTCATCCTCGCCAACCTGAGCCATGCGGTCACAGAACTCGCGGGGACTCAAACTGAGATCCTTCAGGCGGAAACGCAGGATGTTTGTCTCCACGGCAGCCAAGTCAACAGCAAACAAGTCGGCATCGCAGACGAGAAGAGCTGAAGGTGGAGAAGAAACAAGTTAATTACACACAGGAGTAAAGCGTAAGATTTTGCATGGCTTCATTAAACATACTAAAGTTATTGCACAAAAAAACTCAGCTGATTCATGGATTGAATTGAATTTTCATGGATTAACCAGGTAGTTACTCACCTTGAGCAAACGTTTTTGCATTGCGGTGATCCTCCTCCAGTCTTCCAATCATGTTTTGTAAAGAGTGTTTTCCAGCTGCTGCCAGTACGCCGGCCTGCCGCATTCCCCCACCGAGTGCTTTGCGACACCGTACCGCCCTGGATATGAAGTCCTGGGGTCCAGCCAGCACAGTACCAACAGGGGCGCCCAAACCCTGATGCACATCCAGGATTTTGATTGTTACTTTTATCCACTTTCACCTTGGTTAAGATGAATCATAACTACTTGTGCATGTGTGTTGATATCCTTCAAACCCACCTTGGAGAGGCACACACTGACAGTGTCTGTGTGCTGCAGTATGGCAGATGGAGGCACTCCCTGAGCTACAGCGGCATTCATTACCCGGGCTCCGTCCATATGAAGGGACAGACCATATTGATCTGCTAAAGCGTGCACCTTAAACATGGAAGCAAACCATCCAAACATGATCACATCAGTATATTTTAATAAGGCACGAATCACTATTGCTTTTGCATCAAAATGTGGCAATCAGCATGACTCTGTAAATTATATATTTCAATGGGAAGGCTTCCTGCTGGAGACTACGAGTCTACAACAGAGTCTCTGGGATACATCACCATGGCAACCGAGAAAAAAGCTTTAAGAATAATTGAAGTCATTTAATTAACAATGTATTTTAAATGATAACAAAATGTGTACGACCCCAAACTGTGGTGTCTGCTGCGAGCAGTGAAATCATTCACTCAACCGTACTTCCATACTACTTCAGCTAACATGCTGCACTGCACACAGAGCACAAGGAGAGATCATATTTCTTCAGGATTAGCTTTTCTTTTCTCTTAAACACAAAATTTCATTCATTCAAATCTTTACACACAAAGTCCTGAATGATAAGACCCCACCATAGTATCTTATGATCCCAGTGGAGTACTTCAGTCCCGACCTGCAGGCTTACTTGAGGTTCTTGGAGGCTGCAAAAACCTCTCTTGTGGAAGCAATTCCCAGTTTGGCTTCATTTTTAAGATTAAGCTTAAAACTTGTTTTTGAGAAAGCTTAAAGTTAGAGCTCAGCTGGATCAGGTGACCCTGAACCATCAGTTAAGGAGCTGCTTTGCTTGTGATCTTCTGGTCCTCAGACAGCACTGCATTAAAATCAGCCACGAGTCACTAAAATCAATGCATGGGCTCAGCATCTTCTCTGAGACAAAGCTCGCTTATTAGGAAATTAGACTGATCCAAAGTGGATAACAGTTCTGGGGTTGGACTAATCAAAGAGAAAGTCATGCACACACACACAAACCTCCTGCAGAAATGCCAGTGGTAGCACACGTCCTCCTTGAATGTTGTGTGTGTTTTCCACACATATGAGCCGTGATCGTGCGTAATGGGGGTCTGGGTAACCGTGGCGGATCTTTGACTCTAGCTGCTCCAGGTCAAACGTCCCATCAGGAAGCGTGGTCACCGTGGCAGAGTGCACGCCAGCCAACTGTATCAGCACAACAAATACACACACACACTCTTTTCTAGTGAAAAAAAAACAAGCATTATTGATAAAGGTGCTCTGGCACACTCACCTGAGCGCTGCCTCCTTGTTCGTAGATGTGTAAATGGGACAAGTCCCCCACGATTATCTCATTGCCCCGCTCCCTGCAGTGCACCATCACTGTAGGATGAAATGCAGGCATGTTTGCAACCATCCAGGACTAGTTAAGACCAGTTAAGACTAACACACTGCCAGGTGAAAACAAAGCTGACCTGCGATGAGATTACTCATTGTTCCAGAGGGGACGAAGAGGGCGGCCTCCATCCCGAACATATCCGCTGCAATTTTCTGTAACTCTGCAGACATCGTGCTTTAGGTTTGAGCAGCATTTCACAAATAAAGATGCAAAGACTTTAGGACAGTGATGTGCAGTAAGCCATTTCTCTAGTTGATGTTCAAAGGACAGAGGGGATCGTCTGTCGTATAAGCTGCAAAGTCAGCAAAAAAGACCTTTGTTTTACTCGGAGAGCGTTTTGTCTGCATGATAGTTGATTTAAGTGACTTTGAACGTGGCACGGTTGTTGGTGGCAGACAGGCAGAAAATGCTGATCTGCTGGGATTTTCCCACACAATGATTTCTGGAGTTTACAGAGAATGGTCCAGTGAGCAGTGGCTCTCTGACTGAAAATGCCTCGTTGATGTCAGAGGTCTGAGGAGAGTGGCCACAGTAACTGACATAACCACTAGTTACAACCAAGGTAGACACAAGAGCATGTTGGAAAACACAACATGTTGTTCAGGTTTTATTGTTTGGAAATGTTTAGTTTTAGTTTAGTTGTTATCAGTTTCAGTGACAGTTTTTGTCTTTTTAAGTATTACTGTATATGGGGGGGGGGGCTTAAGTTAAAGGCAAGGAAAATGAAGCCTCATCAGGCAGGAAACTGACAAAGGCTAAAACGAAGGATATTTTTTTCTATATTTTTATTTTATTTTATTTTAGTTCATTTTCCAAGTTCAATTTCAGTTATATTTTTTCAAAAACCAAATGTAAAAAATTATTTTACTTAAAGTTTTCTTTCATACGTCACAATAAATTTTTAAGCAATATTTTAATGTCGCAAAAATGCAGCAAATATGGCACAAATTTAAAAGTCATATATGGAAATTGAAATTTAATTATTTTTTAAATTGTGAGATGATTCAATAAAGTTTCCATTTTCAAAAAATTAAATTTTCTGTCAATCTGATCTTTTAAAAAAATAAAAGTAAGGCACAGAGATGTTTTCTTGGGAATAGCACACGTGTCCACATTATAGAAGAGAAGAAAATAACCTTTTTCTTTGTCTGTTGGTCTCTTGGTTAGTCCTCAAACTGTGCGGTTAATTTGGATTATTGGATAATCCAAGTCCCCAGTGCGTGAATGTGGATACACTGGCATACGGTCGGCTATATATTATTAAGAAGTAACTAAGAGGTACTGAACTAGCCTGATGCAGATTTACAATTGCAAACACGGACCAGACAAGGGGTCAGTAATAATTTAGAATATAAACATATTTAAAAGCAGAATTTAAGTCTTTTTTCGTCTCTAACCGTTAACTGTCGGGTCTTCTCCCATCACATCGTCTCCCACTTCGGCTTCCGCCATAGCCTGGCGCATGGCCGGACCCGGCTTGGTCACCGTGTCGCTGCGGAGGTCCACCATCCGGACGTCGGCCGCCCCTCCGGGTCTAGCGTAACTGGGCTTTTCAGAGTTGTAGTATCCCCTCGTGGAGCTCCATCCCAGCACGGAGCGGAGGGCATTTTTGGCAGCAAGCGGCGCCACAACACCTCGATGGAGGAATTTAAATAAAAGCCTGCAGGACGATGTTTTTAACGCCATGATGGTCTCCCTTCGATCATTTTCACTGTTATTGTTGAACTTTGTATCGGTAGAGTTGTAATCGATAATCATTGACTGCAAGGGGAGTTAATAGATGACCTATCGGCGCATCCAAGTGCGCAGAGCACCTTGGACCCCAAGATGGCGCTAAAATTCCAGCAAAGCTTTATTATTACGGTATTATTATTGTTGTTGTTGTTGTTGTTACACACACGTGGACACTGGTTAGGTTAGTCCAGGTGAGGATGAGGGCACGATCTGAAGCAGCTCTCCTGACTCTGTGCTCGTTAAGCACAAGAAAACTGAAGTTTGTTTGATGGTCTTCTCAAACTCGTCCTTTTTCTTTTCAAAGCACTTTTCAAACTGTGAGCTGTCATTTCAGCTACTGTTCTGTCAGTTTATCAACATGATATCTGCAGGGATGCATCTGTCTCACTTCATGTTTTTCCTCCTTCCTCAACGGAAACTGAAAAACAATAGGAAAAACAAAGTTAATGGGTCACATATGCACACCTTCTTTAAGTAGTTGCATTGTTTTCTCTTTTTTTCAGTTTATGCATTATATTTGATCATGCGTGCAGAAAAAACACACTGACAGGTGCCATGTTAAACTGCACTTGACCCTTGATGATTGTCTTCCTTGCTTAAAACATGTGGGACCTTGTCTGAAGAGGATGAAGCTTAAAGCTTAAAGAAGTCCGGTTGTTTCCTTTCCAACCTCCTCAGACTATCACGACCTGGAAAACCTACAAGTTCATGGGTCTGACTTGACTTAATCTCCTTGATTTCTGATGCATTTGATACTTTTTTCCACACTAGTTTAAGATGCAAACGTCTTTTTTAAGTAAAGGAAAACAAACAAATCCAACACCAGGTGGCAATTCGACCACACTTGCATAGTTGCTGTCCTAAGTAACGTCTCCGCTTCTTTCGTGTTCTCACTGAGGGTGTAAAGGCAGGTGTTTTAAATATTCGGGGTGGTGTTTTCTTTACCTTCATAGGTCTAGATTTCAGGGGACACAGGAAACGTATCGTCTACAACAAATGCATTTTTACTCCCAATAAACAAACAGATTCAGTAAAAGGACTAGATGTTACAATCCCTGAAAATGCATTGCTTCAAATGGAGAAAGTCTTGAGGGACGGCTCCTATGAGGAAAGGCAGCCCAGAAACTTTACCAGCGGACACATCGTTGTGTGCCTCAACTTCAGTCTTTTATCCCAAGCTAATCTGACCAAATTTTAACCTTCCTTGTTTAGGTTTAGGGATTACAGATCTGATCTAGATTACAATATTAATATTTTGGGACACATCGTTAGCGGTGGACCTTGGATTCATCGGGTGTTTCGGCCATTATCAATAGACACCCTCAACCAAGGAGGCCCTGCCAGGGTTTATCAGATACCATAAAGCTACTGAAATCCCCAGAAGTTGAGGAAATCAAGAAAATGCACAGAGGAAGACCTGATCCCTGCTTATGAGTCTTCCCATTACCCAAGAAAAACTATGCCCAACCTTCTTCCCCTAAGAAATCTGCATCTATGCTGAAAAGTGCTCATAGGGTGAATCAGCAGTCTAAATAAAACTATTTCAAAACAGTGTTTATATTGTTTGTAAAAGACTTATGAGGCTGTAGCTTGTGGTGCATATATTGTACTAAATTACACAATAAACTGAGCTTTACAGGTTTCAAAAAATGACATTTATTCAAAGGTTATTTTATAGGATTACAGGTAACCCTTTAACCGTGTCTTCCCTTGTATGTTCAGACTACTTTGCTATACTTAGTTTGGTTCTTTATTTCTCACACACAAAACACTGATTTGATAACAGAAAAAAAAAGTCTTTGAACCACATTTGGCTACTAGATCATTTCGATCTGCAGTCCCTTGGAAGTTAGCGTACGGTAATATATAATGAAATATGCACAAACAGCCCCACACACACATGTTAACTCCTTAATCTGTACCACACCTCATTTAATTAGCAAACTATCCTGTATATAATCTAAAAATCAGGATTTGCATGACATGGAAAATCTACACATTTTCAACTTGTTGTGGACTCGGGGATTGTGCAAAGGCAACGCTTCTTTTAGGAACACTCGGCCTCTTGCAGCTGTCGTCATCGCCTCTGAGTAAAGCTGCACAAAACCTTTTAACAGGGGAGGCATTGCAAACGACTTTAAAGCCAAGAATGTGTATCTGAGTGCAAAATTGTGTTCTCAAAACGGAATATTTTGTGTTTAATATGTATCTCACTCCAATGGTATTGCTGTGATTTCCTATTCAAAACTTTTAACGCTTGCTTATATCTTCTATCTACTATCATTTATACAGGAATACCTTTTTTAACAGCTCTCCACACACATAATGCTGCTTTATCTATGACAGACTTCTAAAATGTCCGATATTTACAAATCAATACCTTTTATCTAATACTCAAAAAACAAAAAAACACTGTACACTAGTATAATTTAAACACCAAACTCTAGATGAACGGATGAAGGTTAAAGTTTTCTCACTTGGTGTGTGAGTGAGTTTCTTATAATAATCTAAATATTATAAACACATTTGCCTTGTAACTCTCAGCACTGACTGCAGTTTGTCGGGCATGTGTTTCATAAATGTGTCCGTGCACCTGTGCCCGTTTATCTGTCTGCTCCTGTGCCACTTTAAATGATTTGTTTATGCCGCGTTGTAGTCACACATACTCTGAAATAACTATGACACCGCAAGATTCTCCAAGGGTCAGACACTCGCTTTGGACCTGACCTTTATCCCCGCACTGAGCTGAAAGGTTGAGTCTGACTGGCGTGCCATTTATGGTCCACCGATGTGGTGGATCGTGAGGACCCTGAAAGAAATGTCTGTTTTTAACATTATTGGCTTTAATTTACAAGAAATTTCTAATTTAGTAGTAATTATTCCACAATTAGGCGTCTCATTTTTGAGTGATCTTTCTAGATATTTCAGCAATCTAATAGATTTTGAGTGTTTCTGAATAAAATATTTTAGATATCACACATTTACAAGTAAGATGGTTGTTTTTGGTAGCGTTTGTGTGTCATTCTGTCTGTAAATGCGAAAGCTCAAAAGGTTTTGACTTAATTCTGATAAAACTTTACAGGCGCTGTAGAGTAGACCAGAGTCTTCAAGGTCAACTTTATGATTTATTGGTCAAAAATGGACAAAGAGCCTCATAACATCACATTACTGTCATTCAGTGTGGTGCATATTGTCAACATATAGAAAATATCATGTAAAGATTTCAAATATCATGTCATGTGACCTCTGACCTCATTTTTATATTTTAAATCTGCTTTTCTTTCAAGTTGCCCCCAAAATGTGTTAAATCTTTTTTTAAAAATAAAGTATTATCAAGAGAAAGAGAAAGAGCTGCCTAGTTAGTTAGAATAGGCTCAAGTTATTCATGACCACCTTGTTATGAATCAATAACTATTATCCATTAATTCAATTCAATTCAATTTTATTTATATAGCGCCTAATCACAACAACTGTTGCCTCAAGGCGCTTTACATTGTAATTTTTCATACAGTGAAAAACCCAACAATCATATGACCCCCTATGAGCAAGCACTTTGGCGACAGTGGGAAGGAAAAACTCCCTTTTAACAGGAAGAAACCTCCAGCAGAACCAGCCTCAGGGAGGGGCGGGACCGGTTGGGTGAAAGAAGGAAGACAGACGTCCATTATCTATATAATGTTTGTGTAGTCAAAGTAAACATCTGTCATGCTACCATAAACTGATTTTTACTGCATTATAAACTTCTAGAAGTAGGTTTAAAAATAAAAATAAAACCCAAAGTGAATGTATTCAAAATACAATACTATTCCTGTAAAAGTAAATACTGGCCACAGAGTGAGCTGCCAGGGTGGCGGTTTGCACTCTCGCATTACCTCATCGTACTCTGTGGTTACAGAGTCAGCAGATCCTTCAAATACACCTGAATGAAGTTTAAAATGCACTATTAAAACAAAGAAAATAGGTTTGTAAGAAGTGAAATACAAGGATTGGCTAAATAAATGTAATTTTACTCATATAACCTTTTAAAAATGTTCCTTATTACATTACAATAAAGATGTTGTCCTCGCTTCAGTTTCTAGACTAACTCGGTGGCTTGAGTGTTGAAGCTCCGGTACATTTCCACACTGGTGAGGAAACTAAACTGGCACTATCCTCTGTTTTTATCTGTAACAAAGCCCCAGTAACCTCACGCCCCTCAGACTAAGTCAATATTTGGAGGTAAAGGTTTGTGGGAATTTCTCCACCGCTGATCAAAACTGGCTGGGAGGGAGACGCGCATATTACAAAACACCTCTCTCCTCCCTCTGACAATGACTCTTGCTCTATTGCAATTGTTAGGGCCACATTCACGTTACAGGCACCAGCGCCCTGACTTCCTCCCCTCACCACATTTCCCACTCACATGGATGGTCTTACTGTCTTTTCTGATTTTAATCGCCTGATAAGGACCCCAGTGTGTGCCATCAGCACAGCACTGTACTGTAGTCAAACTTGATAATGCCAGTAACACAGCCAGGTTTTATGAGCCATAACCAGTCATCATTAAAAGTCATTAGCAGACATCAGCCTTGTAAAAAGGCCGCAGTCGGTCTCGAGAGCCCCACAAGAGCCATGAAGAGAGAGAGAGAGAGATAAAGATGCATCAGTAAGCAAGACAAGCAAGCAGTGATGGATAAGTGTGATAAGACAAAGGAAGTGGGAAATGTCCCGAGTTTTTACGGGATCCCTGTTGGCACCGCGCTCTCGCATTCTTGTCTGCGTGTGCGCAGAGCTGCGTGCCTTTCGCTCGTGTTTTGTTTCCCTGCGAGTGCCTTCCAGCATTCCTTGCCTGTGCATGGAGGGGAGAGAGTGGTGTTTTGGAGAAAATATTGAATTAGAGAAAAAGAGGCAGAGAGGGAGAAATGAAGGAGAGGGAGAAATATTGACTCCTTCTGGGAAGGAGCGAGACGGCAACGCCTTTCCAATAACCATAAACCCACTGGGCTGAAAATAGATGGAATAAACGAACGTGTTCATCCCACATGAGCTCTTCTCTTTCACGGACGGCAGAGGAACGGAGGTGACCCCCACCCCCCTCCCCAACACCACAACAACCACCAACACCACCACCATAACAACCTCTCTCTCTCTCTCTCTCTCTCTCTCTCTCTGCATCTCTCCTCTTTCATTTATTCACCATGACGAGAGATATTAACCGGAACAAAACAGGTGTTTATGGGAAGCCGTCGCTTGAATGATGTCTTTCAAACACACACACACACACACACACACACTCTCACTCAAACACATACCTCTTTCTGTAAAGGTGTCGACATCAGTGCCTGTGAAACAAGAGTAACATCTGTTTCACATTTCACACTAACCCCCCCTCCCCCCCCCCACTTCA
>VURO01015156.1:0-13411 GCA_015108175.1 Pelvicachromis taeniatus
ACTCTTCATCTCTGAATATGAAACAGTGTCACAAGTTGGTGGTTATACAGTGTTACGGTCTGGCGGGTGCAGACCGTGTGGTGAGGAGGTGGACCCAAAAATGCAGACAAAGAAGGGAGCGTGGACCAGACTTAACAAAAGGCGAGTCGTTTAATGACTGGTAAAAGAATACAGAAATAAAAGAGGCAAAATCCAAAACCACAAAGAACTAACTAACTAAACTGGGAAGAACTAAGGCTAAACATTAACACTAAGAACAAGACTTGAATAGAACAAAACCTGGAGGAGGAAACATGGCGGGGAAACATGACGAGGACGACGGAGCATGGATGACAGCAGACATGAACAACAGACGACCTGACAAGAACTTAATGACGACCACAGACTTAAATACACAGGGGATAACGAGAGGGATGGGGAACAGGCGTGAACACAGCAGGGACAAATCAGAACTAACGAGACATGGGAAGCAACACTAGAAACATTGACATAAGACAAGACCTTCAAAGTAAAACAGGAAACATGAGGAAACATGAGGGCAAGGGACCTGAAACAATACACAAAAAAGGCAACAACTAAAACGCTGGGTAACCGACCCAGGACCATGACAAATTTAAGTTCAATTTCAAATGAATATTTGGCATAGCCCTTTTTTTTTTTTTTAAATTGCAGTTTACACATGAGTACAAAAACAATTTATTCTTGTAAATGAATTCAAATAATCATGAATGCAATAATTTTTACAATTTCTTTCATATTTTCATTCAATCAGTCTAATATAATAAAAAATAATACAGTTCCACAAACTGTCCCAGTAATGTATTACAGCTAGCCAGCACCAACAAGAGTTGGAGCTGCCTTACAATGCAATCGATCACACTATAGACTGCATATAACAGAAGGACAATGCCATCTTTGCATACTTATACTCACAGTACACAGTACTCACAGAATACACCAGTTTTGTGTAATTCTGTGCTACACTGCAAGAGAAACACTTCATATGGAGTGTGTCTGTGTGTGTTTTATTACCATAATCTATTTTCCTCTATGGGGTTTTTTACTCTTCAGGAAGCATTAGTTAAGTTCCATTAACTAAAAGTCATGGAATATTAATTCTGGTTTACCTATGTGTTTTAATAAAAGGAGATTGACATTTGGCACCGGTGCACTGATAATTGCACAGGAAAAGGAAGCAATACAGTACATTGCTTATCTATATTTTTCTCCCCAACAACAGTCTTTGTATCCCTGCTCTGAAGCATGCTTGGCTGTAGCTTCACTGGTATCATAATTTAAAAAATGAGCATGACACTGTAAGATTCAAAACTACCACAGCTGGGATTGTCTCGCTTTTACAGCCAGAATCAAGTTTTCTTTCAAAAGACCGAAGTTTCTGGCAATTCCATGTTGGCTTCATTTGTCAGCTCTGGAGGCTACTTCTTTCTTAGAGCTGTGCTACTGTGACAAGCCAAAATGTATGCACTTGTAACCCAATACACTACAAATTTCATGTAATAAAAAATTAACTTCACACTCTCACATAAAGTAAACAACACGTAAAGAATAAAGCTACCATCGTATGAAATGTTGCAGCTTTGGTAGGATTCAATGCATCGTGTATGTTACTGTCTTCCGTATGTCAGGCACAGATAAGATTGTTCTCGTTGACTAGTACATTGGGACCAGCTAAGCTTGGTGCCTCAGTGTTAAAGTATATAACAGTAGCTGGAAAATTTTGATGTTTACCAAATCCTCGCCAAAGCAGTCAGCCTGTTTTGGTGAGGTTTTGTTAAACACTGTAAGTCAGTGTTAATGTAATGAACTTACAATTTCACTGAGACGCCACATATCACCTAATTGGTTGCTCTGTTTTTTTAGCTCATACACAGCAACAAAACTGTAAAGTTACGCTGTTACTATTAGCCTGCATTTGCTTTGAATGAAGACACCGGGAAAGAAATGAAAGTTCAAACGTCTTTCCCAGTTGAATTTGTATTTTTCTGCGATCAAACAAAATTCACTCATCAGCATGAATAACTGTTGACCTCCTATTATCTCAAGATTCACTGGAGAAAATCCGGTAAATATGGTAACGTAATCCTGGGTGTGCAGGATATAGTGAAGTGCACAATTGTTTCCTTTTCCTACAAGGTTTCAATATAGAAAATAATATAGGAAAAACATAATAAAAACAATAAGGTGTTAAGATATGTTCTATAGGATCATAAAAATTTTCAAAAAAAGACTAAAAGATAAACAAAAAAGAAGTACAATAAAAAGACAAAGACAAAAACAATTTTAGAATACGCAAGCCCATCGTTTACATCAACATAATAGATTTAAATCCCTGTTTTACACATAATGCTTTATTGGGACAATATCAAATTAAAAAATTCAAATAACTAACCAAGTACAAATGCCTGGCTTGGAATGAAATGTTACTAAATAAATGAATGTCAGCTCATGCAACCAAAATGCAACCAAAACGTTTTGCACATTAGAAGAAACCAAGAGACATCCAAGAGACATGCAGTTCACTGTCAGCCAAACGAAGATATCAGATAATAAAAGAAAGCCAGGCAAATGAAAAAAATTATTTCCAGCTACTGTGGGTGTAGCTATTAATGCTTTCACCTTGTTTTCATCCAGGCCTTGAGAGCCTGTCTGAGTGTGCAATCTTGGGAAAATGTGGCCATGCAGACATCTACTGTAGCAGGAAAGAACCACAAAGGCATTTGTGATCTGTCTGTTGGCAGATTTTCTCTGCAAGATGCACACAAAGACTTTAGTTAAGTTTAAGGATGCGTTTGGTCTGAAACTTCCTCTGCACTGCAGCTGATGCGATCACACTGCAAGATGACTTAACATACTATTACACGGAAATGTAATTGTAAACACATCAGAGTAGCATTTGGACCTATAGGCGGTGTAATATATACATATGATGAGAATCAGTGAAACTGCTGAAAATCTGAGCAAACCATTAACCACAATAACAGTAACCGCAAAGCAAAATCAAGGCCAAGGAGAAAACGCACAAACTCTCATTATGAGGATGGAAAATTGGGTTAGCTGCTTTGTCAGCATAAGAATAACATTACCCGAGACTTATGAAGAATAATGACAGCTATTTTAATTTGGCAAAATAAGGGATTTCTTAATGTGTGGAGTTCCAACAAAAAACAGTTTTTGAAGTCCTTTGTGGGCACCACAAACAAATGGCATTCATCATTCTTAAGGCACCCACTTTCCCCCATCATATTTGTTATTATCAGCATTTGTCATTTTCCACATACTTCACTCTATAATACGCTGGCTTTAGATGCTAACTTGGGCAAATGTGCACGCTAATGATTATGAATGAAACACAGAAGCTAGAAATAAAAAAAGTTTCACATTTGCGATCTCTAACATTTTGAAAAAGATCCACAAAGCGTGCAAATATGTAAAGCTTAGAATAAACAAAAACTGGAAAGAAAATGTTGTAAACACAGTTTAATGCAAACGGCCTTGCTGAGACACTGGGCATTAACAGAATGGAAAACTAGAATTTCTTTACAGCAGAAAGGCAACATGAATTGTTTATGAAAAAGTGTAGGAAGCAGTGCAGCACAAGTTGGTGAGTGTTTTACAGCTTCAAAATGCTGTTAAATGTACTGCCTCTATGCATGTGTTTATGCTGTGTATGAATGTATTTTCACATGTGTTTTTACTCGCAGTTAACCACAGGCAACTTCTTGACACGTGTACAAGGCCACACACCTGTGTCTAGGAGGGATTAGAGGATCCCCTCAGTGAAAAACGAATAATCAGAGTCAACTGGCCCCCTATAGTGATGGAAAAGGAAGATACCCCATAATAGTCTCGATAGGTCTATTCATCTTTTTTCTGCACAACAGGGAAACAGCAGCCTGGAAATTCACAAACCAAATCGCCCTCTGAAACAATTCACAGCCTTTGATTAATCATACCAACTTCACAAGAACTGATCGGTACTTCGCAAGTAACTAAATCTTTTATTTCCTGTAGTTGTCCCTCAGCCTGCATGCTTATCTCTGTGATAAAGCATCTCATCTCCCACAGAGGGGCAACAAAATAAAGGCTTGGGTGATTTTACATTTGTCTGAAAATCATAGAAATATGTCCACAACACAGAACAACACAACCAAGCTACTAGATTTACTATGATGACAAAAACGCACACGGAAATGGGTTGAAAATGTGCAGCTATTCGCTTGTGTATAAGTTGTCTGTTGTAGTACTGATGTTTTGCACAGGAAATCAATTTTTCCTTTCTTTTCTCTTAGCATGCCTCATTGGGGAGAAAAAAACCCCCCATCAATCATTCAATTATTGGACAGCTTTTCTTGCATTTCTCTCTTTTATGACAACCAGTGCTAGTAGTGTCTAGATATAGCATTTTAACCTGCGATGCATTATCCACACCTTCACAATGTAAGGTAACGACATGCCCATTTAAGATAATGTGGGCAACCTGATGGTGCATATCAAATGGACTAAAATGCTGTTAGAATAGGGGTGGGCAACATATTTTGTTCCAAAGGGCCATACTGACTTACTACTACTAAAAGTAAGTGAACAATCACATAGTAGATAAATGAACAATTTATTTTTTTATTTTTTTTAAAGTCCTAATGCTATGTCAACATTTCATTTAGCTTAGTCTTGCAAACTGATACACACCGGTCCCTGAGGAAACACAATGCATTGAAATTAAGTAAAACAGCAAAACAAAATCATTGTAATTATTCATCTTGAGATATCTTCTTGTCTATGTACCTGTAGGCATGTGAATTACTAGTAATTAAGAAGGGCTATATTATGGTCTTTCTTTTTCTAAAAGCAAGCATTTTTCCAATTATATCCCTAAATTATCTTAACTTATTTGTGTAACTCAGAGAGACACAAGCAACAACAACAACAAAAAAAATAATTTCTGTGTATGCTATGATGTAAATCTGAGGGTAAATTTTAATCACAGGTATCTGTTATTTAATCTAACATGCTTAAAATATCAATGATAAAACCACAATTAACTTACAATCATATGAGCAAGAAATTGGTAATGGTAGGAAGGAAGAAGTCCTTTTAAACAGGAAGAGACTTTCAAAATAAACCAAGAGCAGGTCCCTTTTCGATTGGTTGGTGGGCGAGGTGAAAGAGAAGGGGAAAAGTGGAACTCAGGACCTTCTTGCTCTAAGGCAACAGTGCTAACCACTGTGCTGCATCATCAAAGAAACCAAAGTAAATAAAATCCAGTGTAGTTTAAACCTAGAATCTTCAAGATCAGCCGGTTTCTAGACCTCAGTGCTCTGGTAGGATTGCAAAAATTCATTTAAGTAAGGTGGTTCAAAAAACATTGAGAGTGTTAAAAGCAAGTAAGCAAATTTGGAACTGGAACCTTAAATTGGCTGGACATTAGGCAAAAGGTAATGCCATGAAGTAACATAAAATGTATAAGGAGTGGAGAGGACATGAGAAATCATGGGAAGTCTTCAAGCAGCCTGAGCCTATGGCAGGATAAATAAGGATTGGTTCAAGGTCATCTGATACAGGTCTGATTACAAGACTGATTAAAAAGGAAAGTTTTAAATCTCATCTTAAAAGTAGAGATGATGAACCCAAACTTGGAGTCTGATATCTAAAAGCTCTGCCTCACTCTAAACATGTGGAAGGTGAAGTCCAAAGTGGTCGCAGTGGTAAGAGGAGCCGAAGGAGCTATAACTCAGAAACTAGAAGAGTGGCTTTTGCAGATTGCAGGCACAATATCAGAGATCTCTGTCCAGAATATACAGGAATTAAACACCAGCCAGTGTACACGCAGACTTGGCAGAAGAAAAGCTTTTCTAAATACACCATTAGATAAGTAAATTCAGTTTGTAACAAATCTTCTGTGGTTTAAAGTGCCAGGTAATGTGTCCCTTGGGCCGGGCAAAACTTAAGGAGTACGTTTAAATGCAATTCAGTACCGTACAACACAACCACCCACTATCACCTTAATAAACCAAAAGTGATAACACCAACAACTGAAAATGCTTTATAACCTCAAACTCATAACAGAGCTGTTTGACTGTATTGCATTGGCTTACATAGTAGTAGTTAATGAAGCAGCCTGTAAGTGTATGCAGAGACATATATGCGGTTTTTTTAATAGTCAACAGTAGATTCTTACTCAGTATCATGGTTTAGACAGCTGATTTACAGCAATGACGAGGAAGATCTCTGCAGCTATCAAATGTGACTGCGGGGTTTTGGGACAGAAAGCAACTCGCTGCATAAAAGAACTGCCGTATGTAGTGATGTGGGCGTTCCAGTCATCCTTCCTACAAACGCAGTGTGCGTACTCGAAAATCAATCTTATTCATATTATGAACTACATAAAATAACAAAAGCATTTTATACTAAAGCATACAGCCACAAGTGTTCCCACGCCATTGCAAACAATCATGCAGTACGAAGTATTTGTTTGTTAATGAGCCCCTGCTGACATGCTGAAGAGATGACAGTCTGTCAAATCTTCCTACACACAGGGAAACAACATGTTGAAGAGATGGCACCACCGCTGTGCAGCAATATGTGAGTAAAAACAGCTAAACATACATTTTAAAAATGGATACCCTGAAACATTATGGCACTCATCTGTGCCCTGTGGTTGCACTTCTTGAAGATATGACTGTACATTTCGTTTGTCATAAATGTTTAATGATAATGGAGAATAACCAAGTATGCACTACAGCTGTTCTTTATACACTTTCTAACATGAAATGGGATTTAAATTTTTTAAAAAAGAAAAAAAAAAGAAGTTTAAAAATGATTTAAAATACTTAAGAAGTGCAAGACAGCCAGAGGGAGGGAAGAGGGAGGAAAGAGGGGAATATCAGGGTAACAAGACGACCTAGAGGACGTTCACTGTTCTCCACAATATAGCGATCAAAGTGGAAAAACTGGCTAGAAGTGGGGTGGATCTTTCGTCACTTAGACACGGCTTAGGCTGAAATCTCTGATACGGAGCAGGAAAAAAATGTTGCGGTGTTAACGGACATAGCCAGAGGACCAACACAATGCAATATTTCTATTTCCCTGAGACAAGAAACACTGTAAGTGTAAGGAAAGCAAAAACAACGAGTGCAATCTCAAATAACAAATGAAACAGCATCTTGTTTTGCATCTCTGTTTGTTTACATAACCATGTAAACATCATGCCTGCTCATTGGTTTATGAGCAGGCATGATGTAGAAAGCAGTTCAAACACGACCCAACAGATATTTATTTATGGATTAATTTAGTAATTGTTTTCTCCAATTGTGTGATCCGCATATACTTAAACAAATGCAATAAAATTATTATATTTATAGCATTTTAGTTAATTAATGAATGTATTTATTTTTTCAGTCATGAACCGGCTGAATTTCAGCTTCAGTGATATATTAAATGCGTCAACAATATACAAATATATAAGTGTAGAAAGAGGAATAAAGAAACTAATGACCCCAGGCAAACACCTTCTTATAATTTGTAAACAAAGCTCTGGTCTCTGTGCCACAAAACTCCATTAACTGACAGCTGTGCTGGTTGTTATGGGAAACAACC
The DNA here is from genome assembly GCA_015108175.1 of Pelvicachromis taeniatus. Lineage (NCBI taxonomy): Eukaryota > Metazoa > Chordata > Actinopteri > Cichliformes > Cichlidae > Pelvicachromis > Pelvicachromis taeniatus. Next base: position 7,615 of record VURO01015156.1, read on the forward strand.
TTACTGACTGAACTGTTTCACTAAAGGCAGTCTTGGGAGAGGCTTTCTCTCCATAATTTACGAGTGGGCTGGGAGCCAGCGAGCGTTATTTAACAGCCATAGACACGTGCTGTCTTTGCATTCACGGCCAATGAGGAGGTTGGGGAAATCATTTTCTTCTAACTGCACACAGAAATGGTGAGTTCCAGTCCAAGATATCATTTATTAGTGCCAAAAAAAAAGCACCAATTTATTTAAAAAAGGGAAAAAAATAATCAACTGGAGAGGTAGAGACAACTGTTTAGGTGGCTCAATTATTACTTTGTAGATTAGTTTCTCCTTTACAACCAACTCTAAATGAGATCTCAAGTGTGTGCCATTAGTTTTATCATGGTAATTAAAGTATGACAAAAGGGAATTTTGTTAACAAAATTAAGTGTAAATGACTGAACACTAGATGTGGAAATAAAGACGAGCAATGCTGTGTTGTTTCTAAGGTCTTTGTAATTACCGTTAGTCTCCATTCTGTAGACGTGGAGGCTTTTATCACTAAAAAAAGATCCTTAAAACTATTTTTCAACGGGTGATTTATTCAACAAAGTTTGACTGCAGTGCACACAATTCGTTACAAAAACACACTCCTAATTTAAAAGGCACAGTCAGGCATTTTTTAACGTTATTAAATAAGAAAAAACAAGTTGCACTCATAAATAAATATTTATCACTATATAGTTTCAACAAACGGATGCATTTTCAAAAACTGAAATATAATAAATTATGACTACATTTTAAGTCCAGCAGCAAAAACAGAGCATACCAACAGAAAAGTTTAGGGTATCCTCAACAGCTGGCCTCAGAGTGGAGCTTCACTGACTCTTCAACTTGTTTCAGACTCCCTTCACAAAGTACAGAGTAAATAGACTTGGACACCTCTCACTCAGCACATTGATTGCATGCTGAGGAAAACAGCAGACCGACAACCTTCACTCACTATAGATGAATGGCAGTCACGTTTTTGATGTGACACAACATCATAACATACAGCAAAATATTTAATTGACACAAACACAAAACTCCAGATTAAAAATAAAAACACATTGGCAAGTCATAGCAGATAAGGCTCACAGTCTAAATTTAATGTCTTTAATCCCTCTTGGCTGACCAAAATGTGTTTGTACTACAGCGGCCACTTTAATTAGGATTATGCACTTTAATAGGAAGCGGTAAGAAAACTGTAATCTAGAGGTGATATTTTACATACTGTACCTTTAACTGAGAATCCTATGTAGCAGGATACTGGTGGAAAAGAGCAGAGGTTTTGATTCAACAAACTGCAAGTAAATGCAAGACAAAAAAAGCAGACTTGCATTTAAAAGGCTAGATGGTGCTCAGCTCTCCTTGTCACAAGTACTTACATCAAGAAAGAAAGGCAGAAGGCAAGCTAAAGCATGTGTAACCAGGGGAAAGGATGAGACAGGCAAAAACAGCAACATCAGGGATGTATCCTTATGTCTTTAAGTCATCATCTGAATGCCTCTGTTACAGACCTCACAGGCACCATATAATAACCTCACATCAACTGGAAAAATGCTTGTGAATGGTCAACAGCGTCTGCTGAGAATGAAATTCTCAACAGTAATCTCTTCCTACACCAGGAAATTGGTTGACTAAAAGACTTTAAAACTAGAAACCCTTTGACAAACTCATATGATAAACTGGAAACTCTTTACGACGAAAATGCCAATGACTGAAATGGTTTTAGGCGACCAAAACAGACTGCTTGCCATGAGGAGGATGCTTTTTGATATTACATTCTGTTAGCTCTGATATATTAATTGACATTAAAGTGTTATAAGAGGAAAGACAGACATAATAATCCACCTCCTGAATTACTTTTCATGCAGTGAAAGCTCTGTGTGCATTCTGTAACTTTTAACAATGTCTGCCTGCCAGAGCCAGCACTTTGACTGGGTTTATATCTGTTCCCTATGTTCACAGTCTGAATTAAAATAAAGAATATCAAGATGAAAAAACATTCATCTTTGTTAATGCAATTTATACTGCAAGGATTCCAGAATAAGCAATGATCCAAATTTGGTTGCCACTTGTAGCATTAAAACAATACTATAATTTCCTCTAATATTACTTATGAGAAGGCATCGTCATTCAGCTGGTCCACTGTGTTCTCTAACCAGACCACAGCCTATGGCTAAAAAGCTGGGTCTGTTCTGCTCCAAAATGCAGGCGCTTTTCCAACAGCTAATTACTTTGTCTCAACCCCAAAGCTGTCTCTGATAAGACGTATGAGCTGCTTAGGACTAAAGAAAAACTGAGCAGCACACTGGCACATTAAGTGAAGAGATAGGCTAAAGAGAGCTGCATGGCATGCCACTGGGACTCTGGGTTACAATAATTAAGTATTTACATTTTTATTTATTTGAAGTGAATCATTTAGTTTTTATTAAGTCAACCCGTAAAATGAGAAATGGCACTTACGACATGCAAATACAATCCACACCTTAAGAAGTAAAGATAAACAAGTCATTCCAGCTGTCTCTGCAAGTTCATCTATCAAACAAATCACTCATGCTCAACTCATTTTTTAACATAATCTATAAAAAGATGCCTGCATATGAACTTGAGCAGAATCTATAGGCAAGGAAAAAGATCTGTAGTCTGCTTGTAGTCCGGATAATATTGACCAATAATGTCTGCAAGCTCTGGCTTTATGCATACAAAACAGTCTATGTTAAAAGCAAAAGAGGGATTACATTATGGTTGGCAGCTATAACTGAACATTTGTGGATATTAATATGATTTTACTGTTGTAAAACTGAAGTTATAGGATGCTTTTCATATGGTTGTTTAGGTCCATGAGTGCTGAACTACCCCCCCTCCCGAAAACCAGTCATTTTAGCACACTGCTAGGGTTTGCCAGGCAACATAACGACATCACAATACATCATGCATAATTCAAATTTTGTCAATATAAATGAGATGTTGCAATAATGAAATTTAAAAAACATTATACAATGCTTTTCAAAGGTGCCATAAGCACATAAATCCTAAAAACTGGTTGATTTAGCTAATTGCTAGGTGGTTGCTAGGCAACATGAGAATGGCATAATATCTGATATAGATAAGAACCTTTAGGGGCCTAAGATTTAGCTGCATGCCAAGTCTTTATGGAGTTAGTGGACAGAGAACCAGACAAAGAGTTTGCGTATTATAGTAAGATTCATGAATACCTACTGTTAGAACAATTAGCTTTTTTATTATATAAAAATGACATAAAAACACAATGTTTCCAAAGTCGATTAGTAATAACTTTCAATAACATTGACCTCGGCACCAACTAAAATAATTCTGATTTTGTCATCAGTCAGAGCCTTATAGGAAATTTTTCATTGGATTCATTTAAACTTAATGAATAAGCACAATACACTCTTGTTTGGTGATAACACTTTTTGTTGACAGTTATATTCAGGGCCAACATACTGCAACTTCCCACATAAAAGATTTATTCATATGACCTAGAAAGGTAAAAACGCTGCTTCTGGGAACTTGCAGTGCAAATTCCAACTTTTGAATTTGTTATTTCATTGCATATATGTTTGATAGTTTTATGTCCTTTGTTCTATAGTGAGACAAAATGAGTGTTGATCCAGCTCATCAAAACTGAACCATCCATTCGTAACTCCACAGTAATACATTGTTATTTTTTATTTATTTTTTTGTTAACCAGGTCTCTATAATTTTGACTGTTGTCAATGACAGTTACTTTCATTAAGTTCACTGTCTGAAATAACTCCCTGGCCTTTATTTAAATATTTTACATCTATAAAAGCCAGATCACTTTCACAGTGGGATAATTGGCAAAAAGTTAGTGGTATGGACACTTTTCAGGGCAGTCTGGACATATGAACACTCAAAATTCAGACACATCGTTTCACCCATTATTTTTTCCAAGTCCAAATTTGGTGTATTACCATGAAATGCAAGCTGACCTTGGACAATTCATTCAGTGATTTGGGTCGGTTATAAAAGTAGCTAATGTAGCCTCCAACAGCTAGCCTCAAGCAGAGATATAAAATGGGCTATGGAGGTCTGGTAAGCACATTTCTTTTTAACTCCACACCCAGAGATTTTTTTTCCCCCTTATTTTCAGCCTTTAGACATAACCTACACTGCCTCAACTGACATGACTTGAGGAAGCTTATCAGATTTTACGCCGCTCCCTATAGTGCTAAAGAAGACACTGTTAAGTTTTTCACATGTGCCGCAGTACTCCTGCTTACAGGCTTTTCTGGTCTCTGATGGAATCAAATATTTTCAAACCTGCTTGAATGGGAAAATCAAGCTTGCAATCCTCTCTATCTTCTAAAGAGTCCAGGCAATAACATGCAACATAGATGCAATCCAACCTGCAACACTAACTGAAAACAGATAAACACTAGGCTTGCGACAACTGGCAATATGGTCGACTATCTGAGCTTGCTGACATTCAAGAACAATCAACTCAAGTTACCTTTCTCCTTAAAAAAACAGTTACACACAAAACCTTTTATTGCCATTCCCTTTTTGCCTGCTGCTGCTCGATTACAGTCAGTGAATATGTGTGTCTCCACTGGTTCATGAGTTCATCTCTTTATTTGCACTATTTTAATATGCGATGTCTGTTTCTACCACCTTTAAGGCTGAAGTCTTAAATTCACTTGTGAAAGAATACACAGTAAACACAACCTCTTAGCTCATCACCCACAGCTATGCTCTTGCCCTGATTGTTTTCTACCATGGTAGACTAAACAGAAAATACTCTATTGTCACTCCTGATGCTCTTGTTCCTTATTCCTAGCATGATGCCAGATCAAGGCCGTCTTGGCTGTCATTGTGTAATTATAATAATACTAAAACATATGACGCCGCTACATGATTCAAGCTCATAATGAGGGCAACTAAATTACCCTGCTACCTGTTTGCTCAAACACTGAGCATATTGACACTCAGAATACTGCTCATCTCCTTCTGGCCCAATTGACTGATAGATTTCCAAACTCTGCATCAGCCAAAGCTATTAAGTGGTCTGCTGGAGCGAAATGACTTTACTGTTCCCAGAGTGCAACATTAGGCTCAGCAATTCCTGCCTGCTATTGTCTAGGGCCAATGTGACAGAGTTAATTTCTTGCCAGACAAGCACAAACATTTATGCTGACACATACAATAAATAACAATAACGACAAAAAAAAAAAAAGTCAACGATCCAAATGGCTTTATTTTCTATTTTTGCTTTTAGCAAAGATTTAGGGAGAGTGCAGAGATCCATGCCAAAAGATTTCCTTTGAACGAAAGCAAGCTAATAATTTGTCCTTTTTTAATAATAAGGCATTGACAGCATAAAAGGCACAATATAATTAAAACTTTAACAATAACGACTGGTAACAGATCATGCATTTTCCAGAATTCCATTTAAGGTTTGCATTACTAAACAAAGCTTGTGACCAGTCGAAAAAAGGTTTGCATGACATCTTAAACATGTTTTTTTTTAATATATTAACATGTCTGCATCTTTTCACGAAAACTATAACAATGCAAAATGAAATTTAAAAAATCCTTTGTAATTGATGAAGGATGACATGATCATTGTCCTTGTACTTCAACTTCAAGTTTTGCTCATGTTAAAAAAAAAAGGAGGATATATTTGTAAAACCCTATTATTTATGAAAACTGAAGGACATGGGTTTTTTTTTTATTGGTGATTGATAGAATTTTACTGCTCAACATTTAGGGAAAAAAAAGAAAAATTATAAAATTTTATAAA
>VURO01015159.1:4020-14154 GCA_015108175.1 Pelvicachromis taeniatus
CTGTTTATTTTTAATGGAAAGAATTAGTATATAATATGAAAGGTGTTTCTTGTCTTAAAGAACGCATATTATCAGGTGAGCTAAAGGAGACGATGGCCAAAGATCTGAGATAAAGTTAGCACCTAGCCAGTAAAATGACGTCATTGATGATCCACTGTTGGTTTTTATCAAGGATTTCTTGACAGTTGCCTTTCCTCATGCAACCCTCCCTATTTATCTGGGTTTGGGATCGGCGCTAGGCTTGTGGTTTTTTCATGGCTGCGTTAAGATGGTTGGAACGTGTACAACGGAGGGATAGTGGACATACTGGGAAAGAAGAAATGATGAAAAGAGATGACCACAGAGGAAGTTTATAATATAGTGAGACAGGGCAGAGAGTTGGCATGATGGAGGAGGATGCTAGGATATGGTGAGTTGAAGGCAGATGATCCACAGTGGAGACCCCTAAAGGGAATAGAAGAAAAAGTGTCATGCAGTGACTTTCACAGAAAGGCAGACATAGAAGATGAAACATACCTTTTCATGATTTTGTGCTTCCTGTCCTTTTATGTTTTATATATATGCGGCCAACCTCATGGACCTTGCTGCATTCTTCCTGGGAGCACTCCTTTCTGCCTGAAGAATTGCAAAATATTATTACTTCTACTTGTGATTCAAATATTTAGCATTAGCTGGATGTGTCCTGGCGTTTTGTTGTTTTTTAAGCCTTCCTTTAGTAAAAGTAGCGACACCACACTAAAGAATCACCTCAATACTGATAAAAGTATATTATTAATCAATTTTACTCAAAGCTTCAAAAGTAAATGTACTCATTCTGCAGAAAAATGTCCATCAGTGTGAAAGTCAAAGTCAACTTTATTGTCAGTGCTGCTATACATGCAGGACGTACACAGGATCAAAATATAATACATGGACAGTACATGGATCAACATCACCGCTGTTTAAAGCTGAGCTCAGTGTAAGAATTCTGTTAACTCACATGGCTGTCCTGTGAAGACACATATCTCTTTTTAAAAAGCAGTTTTCAGTCACCTTTCTCATTCACCATGTGTTAATAGACCTCCCTGCATTTAACCATACTTGTTATTAATCTCTGGCTCTCTTCCACAGCATGTCTCTATCCTGTCTTCCTTCTTTCACCCCAACCGGTCGCAGCAGATGGCCCCGCCCCTCCCTGAGCCTGGTTCTGCCGGAGGTTTCTTCCTGTTAAAAGGGAGTTTTTCCTTCCCACTGTCGCCAAAGTGCTTGCTCATAGGGGGTCATATGATTGTTGGGTTTTTCACTGTATGTATTATTGTAGGGTCTACCTTACAATGTAAAGCGCCTTGAGGCGACTGATGTTGTGATTTGGCGCTATATAAATAAAATTGAATTGAATTGAATTGAATTGAATGAGCTTAGAAACAATGCTTCCAGAGACAATAACCAGCTGTAGCCACAAAACTGCAGTAATTCATAGAATTGATGCAAACAGGCTACCAAGAACCTTCATGACAGAACGCTGTTTGAAATGACAAGTGAGAGACGGCTTTAAATTCAGTTTAAATTGATGTCTAATGTCTAGATTTCACTGGACAAGCACTGCTCGGCTTGCTTGCCCTGACAGAACGCTGTTGGGTGGAAGCAAAAGAGAGCTAAAAGACAGTAAACACTGGAGTTACATGCATCCAATGGACAGAAACATAACTCCTGGTGAATGCTAATGTGTATCCACACTCTTGGAGGTGTGTGTAGATGTAGTAGGCACGTGTTTGCTATTTTTTTAACTATTACGATAACTTTCCATTTCCAGTATTGTTGAAAGCATTTTGTTTCTGAACACATTACTCAGCAGATGAATGACATTTATAACTATAAATGCTAATAACTTAACTCAAGCCTTTATTAAAAGTCTATTAAGTCTTTGTTCACATGAGAGCAGTAGGTTTTTGAAAACTACCCAGAATTGTTCCTTATGCCATATTTATCTCTTTTTTTGCAAACACATAAACCCTGTTTGCAAGCTTCAGGGGAAAGGGAGCTGAGCTGAGACATGTCTGCGATAATCTGTTGTGGTGGTGTACAAAGCCAAATTTATGAAACATGTTATTGAGTATGGCTGTAAACATCATGTGTTATAATGATGTTAATAGCCTTCTCGCACTGCTGCACTTACATTACTCATAGGAATCACAGGTTTTATTGGCTCTCAGAAAGTTTGGTTGTTGTCTTCATGAAGCAGCCACCGCTGCAGTGGATTTTGAATTGTCTCCACATATACTATGGGTGATAAAAAATAAGGAACAAGCACTGCTCTTTGACCACTAGTAGAAAAACCACTAGTAGAAAAACTGTAATAGTTTCCAAAGCTACTGGAACAGAGGCTAATCTGGCCCTGACCCCATGACTTGAAGTAGTGGCTGCAGCCAGATTGTCACGAAATTCATTTTAAGCCATTACAAAGCATCATTTACTATTTATTGTTCATCCACTTGACAAGTCTTATGTTTCTGGTTTGATGGCTTTGCAGATTCATAAAAGTGGCAAGGGAAGGACAGTTAAATGTTATATTTTATTCAAAGTGTCCCATTATGTCTCTAAATCCTGTTGATCCTCTACCCCACTTGTAAATTCTGTATATTTTTGTGGATTCATAAAAACTATTGTGGCTGGTTTCTGCTTAAAGCTCCACGTAGGGCCCTGTAAAAAGGAATAAAACTTCAGTCCTGTGGCTCCTCTGATGATTGGGTCTGAACTGAGTTCTTTTAAAATATCTTAGCAGCCACCCTCCCGAGTGACACATTTCTAAGCATTGTTCACCCATAATCCAGGAATGCTATTAAGGTGTTAAAATATTTACTACTAGAGAATGTTTATGATCACCCAGTTCACTGTATGACTGTATCTAGACACTGCTCCAGTTGTATTTGGTAAAATTTTGCATTTGCTGTTTTTCTTTACAATAAGCAGATCAGGTGAGAATCGCAGGTCTCATAACAGTCTTGACATTAAGTAGACTCAGCGTCTGTCCTCAGTGAAAGAGTACTTTTGTTTCAGTCTGTTTACATTTTTATTGGTTTATTTTGAAGAAGGAGAAGACATTTTAAATCCAGCTTTTATTATATATATCTTTATATATCTGTATTTCTTTTTCATTCGGTTGTAACAATATCTTGTTGTGCCTTCATTTCAAATACTAAATTGGCAGATGTAATTGGGGTATTTTACGTAGGTTGTATAACTTTCAGGAATTCGTGTTATGTCTTGGCCTGCCGCCGCTTTGACCCACCGTTGATAAAAGCACAAATGGACGGATGGAAAGATGGTTGTTAAAACTGTCAAATCCCCACTTTCACCAGTTGTGTGGCAACACTTAACTCACTCGGGATATGGTTTTGGAATCGCACAAAAACAACTTAAGCTTTTGGAGTGTGTTGAGGGAAAAGCTGTCAAAAAACACTTGCCATCACCTCGTGTAAACTGAACTCTTGCAGATGGCATGAAAAACAGATTTTCTACAGAACAAGCACTATAAGAGACGTATATGACAAGGTTTTGCCATTGCATCAAGAAAAGTGAAAGTGTTGAAAATAGCAGAATGAACTTTTAAGTAGAAACACAGTAATGATTTAATGTAAAAAAAAAAAAATGCTTAATAACACAACATAACCTTGTTTCACCTCTCCACAAAGTTGCTGCTCATCACTTAGCCCTGACTCTTTCAGTCTTGTCCTAGCCTGCAGAGTTAGGTTGTGCAGCTAGAAATAATAAGTGACCAAAAGTAAGAGCAGCCATCTAGAAGCTGGCAGGTTGGCCCCTGTTTAGATGTCCCCGGTCAGACGCTGACATATCTTAATTTCATGTATCATCCAAAAATAAGCATCAGCCACATGTGACACACTGTGATGTGTGGTCACATATATTTATTTCTTTGTTTATTTATATTTTGTATATTTGTCATGTGTCATTTTAATAAATAAAGGTCTTAATTTTCCAATTTTGTGAAGAAACCCTACTCGTCGCGTCACCCAAAGTTATGCCACAACGTGGCATCTCCTCGCTAGTGAGACGGTTCAGTCTGACATCAGCTCTCCTCTTCAGACTTGGCAGAAGTGAGAGAGGAAACCTTACAACATTTCTGACTCTAGAAAACAATAATATGATGCAGCTTGCAGGAAGCAGCATGTGTAAGTGTGAGTAAATGAAGGGTATTTTCCATTCTCCTTTTCCAAAGAGCAACTGTCAGTGATGACAGACTTACTCATTTACAGTGTGGATCTTCTGCATCACGGTGCAGCAGCATACAGTACAGCAGTACTACTACAATAGCAGTGACACAGCATGAGTCAAATGCAAGCGTAAAAGTAGCCGAGTTAGTATTTTTCCTCGAAATTCTAAAGTAAAAAACAACTGCTTAACACTTTAACAATGATATTTTAACAGCAACTACAGTAACTTAACCATCTAACTCTGCAGAAGCTGCACAATATTTATTTACACTCTCCCATTACAGCTACTAGCAACTGGTGGTTGCCAGGGGGTCAGTCACCAGAGTCTAGGTCTGTCTGACTGATTCATTAGATAAAGAGTTGCTTTATTTTTTCCTGGTATTAGGTTGCTTGTTCAGTAGAGGTCTACCACATAAGTATGTAAGTAAGTATGCTTTAAGGTAATACCAGCAAACCGTGGCAGCTTTTCTCTGCAGCCAAGTCATCAAGATGCAAATGCACCAAAACTTCTGAATGATTTTACAACAGCAGTTTTTACATACAGTACCAGCAGTGAGCTGGCTGTTAGCCTCGGAAAAGAGGCCATTGTGACACATGTAATCAGCAAACAACCAACAGATGAAGCAGAACTGCACAGACTCGCATGGGGAAATATCATAAACAACACATTGACTCAACTACATGAGTTAGAACAGGTCATCTGTTGGCGTGTGTGTGGGGTTTTGATTGTGTGTGCGTATGTGTGCGAGTTACGTTGAGGCTATAGTTAAACCTGTATGCTCTGAGAGTACCTGTTTCTTCTGACCTCGGCATGTTTGTAGCTATGATCACTTTTAAGAGGTTGTGCAGTGGGTGGGTAAAATCAGTGTGATCATCTGGTAATGTTTAGTAATAGTTTCCAATAAGGACACACTGGCACGCATTTTCAAGAATAAGGCTGATGAGCAGAGTTGTAGTAACTACAGAGGGTTAAAGGTCATGAAACCAGGTTGAAAACAGAGGTGACGACCAGTGAGCAGCAGTATGGCTTCATGTTGAGAAAAGCACTACAGATGCAATGACCTTCTGTATGCTGGAGAAATATAGAGAAGGTCAGAAGTTGCAGTGTGTCTTTGTGGATCTAAAGAAAGCATATGATAGGGTGGCAGAGAAGTATGTGAGTGTGGTGTGAAAGAAAAGTTTACAAAGAGATAGCTAGACCTGCTGTGATTTATGGTTTGAAGATGGTGGCAAAAAACAAAGGAGGCTGAGCTGGAGGTGCCAACATTTTCAGAAGGGACGGGATTTGAAGTGATTACATCAGAGGGGCAGCTCAGGCAGAGTGTTTGGGAGACAAAGTAACAGAGACCAGGATGGCTTGGAGTGGAGATGGTTTGGACATGTGCAGGGGAGGGATGGTGGAGCTGCCAGGCAGGAAGACCAGAAAGAAGATTCATGGATGCAGTGAAGGAGGGACATGTAGAGGGTTCAGGTGATAGAAGAGGATGCTAGGAGAAAGGTGAGATGGGGGCAGATTATCCACGGTGGCAACAGCAGCCAAAAGACGAGGAAGAACGCGGCAATCCACACATACATACGACACAGTTAGCTCTACTTTTATCTGAATCTTTACACTTTGAGATTATATAATCACGAAACAATAGGCTCCACTCAAAAAACAAAAACTCTTCATATTTGTTTGTAAGAAGAAAGCGCTCTCATCTTCTCCACGGTCCTCTGTGCTCCACTTTGCATATTCGGTAGCAGTCGATTGACTCCCATCTTTGCAGTGCGGTGACAAATGCCGTCATTTGAAGATATTGAAGTTAGTCGTGAAGCCGTGTGATAAAAGACTGAACTAAGCACTAAGTGGTGAGCTTTCCAGTAAACAATTTTAAAGCATCATTAGCACCCTCATTACACAACACATAGCATACTCAAGCCACAGCTCCGTCTAGTTTAATAAGTATGATTGAACTCGTTATGCATATATAGTACTTGCAAGTGATAACTAAAACTCTACTGAATGTGACATTAACTCGAACAAATATCTTCCCATATAAAATGTGTGTCTGTGTCTGTGTGGCAGCTCTAAGTGACACTTATCACGGCCAAACAACGCTGCGGTCTTCTATTTCGATGCACGTCATCCATCAGAGAGCACGCAGTCTTCATTTATAGGGCCGCAAGAAGCCAAGCCAAGGTGAGTTCTCACAGCCTGCGACAGTCCGACCCTCATCGATGATTTGTGGCCCGTTGCACAGGCGCCACTCTTCCCCACCCCCACCTCACCTGCCCTGCTTTGTTCCGAGGCCTTGGGTTGGCGTGCGGTGGCTTGAGGACCCTACAAGGTGATGACAGCAGGAGCGCCGGGCCACTTGGCCGTGACGGGGATTAATGAGACACACATGGAAAATGAGATCACAAAACTGCGGCAGGGAAAGCCAGAAAGGAGGATTACCGAGCACGTGCTGTCAGCGAGCGGAGGCTGGAACACACACCTGTACACGAAAGCCAGCTGACATACGCAACACTGGTGTGGACGGAGGCAGCTGTGCAGGCTCATTTGTGGCGTCTGGGACTCCCACTACTCCCAGTAAGAAAAGACATCTGCCAAGCTGTCGCTTCATCTCCTGTGGGCTTTCGCTCAAAAGACAGTATCCAAGAAATAAATGACATCACACCGGATAATCACACGCTCGTTTAAAACCGACTCCCTGAATATGAACGTCGGCAAAAGAAAAATCGATATTTTAATTTGGTTGTACAGTAATACTGTGCATCTCTGTACACGGAGACACAATAGATGATGAATGACTGTGTGCAGAGACAATGGCCATGACCTTTACGTATTACATCATCAGCGCATTAATAATGCATTCTCCAGCACTTTGCTTGGTGCCATTACTATGTTTCATATTGTGAATCGAAAAAACAACAACAGTGCATTCGGCTGCTCCTGCTTGCCAGCTTTGTCTGTCAACCAGACCTTAAGGGCCTGTTTAAAAATTAATGTGTAGTGCTTACACTGTAAATAACTGCTGGTAATGCACCGTGGGTTATTTGAAATGTAAAACCTACTGTCATGCTTTGATTATCTATGTATCTGCCCAGAGCACGGAAGCAGTGTTCCATGCAGCCTGGCTGCTGGCTTACTTATTAAGGCTTGCTGTCACTTGTGAGCATGTTGAACAGCTCCCTTGAGTTGAGAAGCAATGGGGTCACTGCAACAGCGTTTTCGAGGACGCTTCATGTATATATACATATTGCAGTGTAATTCACAAGAGGTCATTATATTTTTTCAGACTCTGAGGATTTGCTCCAAGCGCTGCTGTTTGTCACCAACACTGGAATCTTATTCTTTAATATCACTGGAAATTATTATGACTACTTGTTCCTGTCATTCATCCTCCTCGTGCTCCTAATCCTGGAAGAGGCAAATCCAGATGCATTCTCAGCAAAGAACTTCACACAGAGGGCAGACAAATAGCTTCTGGACTCTGCCATCAATCAGTGTGTCAGCCCTCATTAGTTTTCTTCTGGATGTACCCTTAAACAAGCCCAACCTTGTGTCTTTGTAATTGTGTGTCTAGTTACTGATAGCAGCCTCCTGCCCAGTGAATAATTAATTTGGGTAAATTGTGCTGCTATAATTTGGACTCCTTCTGTAGCAAGCCTCATGGTCGCCCTCGCTCTCTCTCTCAGACTGCGAGTCTATTTTCTGCCCTGTATCAATTTTTCATATTGCAGCTATTTGTCCTCAGGGAGACGGATGTCATCTTAACAGCGGAGTCTGAGTTTTCACCTGTCCCTGTGGCATTCCTCTGACACTTCCTGGACACTGAGGGAGACGACATGGTTGTACTTATTGTTACCTAAAGACACGCCCTACTTCTGTCTGATAAAGCCCCGCTGCTTTCAACAACCAAACTGCTTTAGTTCACAAAAAATATTTTAGCCGTGCTGAGTTTCTTTGAAACACCCACAGTGCATAACAATCATCGCTTTTTAATCTAAGTTCAGTTCAGTTGTTACATATCACCAGCGGCCACAATTGACCCGACACGGAGCCACACGAATGAGTGTCGGTGGCATCTGATTATCAGCTTGCCTGATGAATCTGGGCTCTGCCTCCCGCCCATATGCAGTTAAGAAAAAATGAGTGAGGCTTGCTCCAGATGGTCTTGCCCTTTAGAAGTCTCTCTCGTCCCTGTAATGGAGCGAGTTGGCTCTTACTCCCTACACTGAGCACTGGGATTGGTCCAGGCGGCTGCTGTTAATGAGCCTCGGCGTTCCCTTCTCTGTCATGCTGGGGGTTTCTGGCTTGCCGTATACCTCGCCTCTGTTTTATCTCCCCGTGTTTCTGCGTGGGATCAGAGGGGAAATTGGGAAGCAGGTTGGCCCTGTGAAGGCAGCAGCAGCAGCAGCATCAGTCTGTCCATGCGTGCTGTAGAAAAAGCTGACATGCTAACCCAGTTATGTCTATGCTCAGCGCGATTTTCATTAGACGGATTGAACAAAGACTGAAAACTGCTACCTTCGATTCCTTCTAACCAAGGTCACCTAATGGAGTTTCCTTTCCATCTATCACGTAATATCATTTTCTTCTTCTTACTCATCTTTTTTTCCCCTTTATTTTATTTTATTTATTTATTTTATTTTATTGGCATGATACCATTTCATCCTCCATCAACTGTAGGCAGTAATGTTGAAACCGTGGCATGTTTTCTTTCGTTTATCTCACAAATATTCTGAAGAATGTTCATCCATCTGTTTTATCGCCCTCAGCTGCTGATCCTATGCACTTTAAACTTAAGGGCTGTATTTCTGGGGCCCCGCGGTTAGCACGCTGCTGAGTTTTAGTTGAGCGGCTTGAAATTTCATCACTCAGATTTCCTAAAACTCTCAGTTTTTATCTACCCTTATCTTTGTTTTTCAGTGGAAAATGCTGTTTGAATGTAAACAGCGAGTGAAAAACAAAGTTTTTTTTGTCCACTTTGGAACAGTGGAAGATGAAGAAAGCACATTTGACACATTATGAGCTTTTACATTTGATTTGGTTTGGCAAACAGTTGTTTGTTAGCAGATATGACAACAAAAAGAAATAATTAGCATTTGGTCAGCCATATAAACCGCTGAGCAAATGACATATTACACAATGATGCCACTCTACCATGTGCTTGGTACTTTTGCTGGGCAGGTGGCAAACAGCAGGTCTATCAGACGTTTTCCAGCAATCACTTGTAGTAAGGCTGAACCAAAGGACTAAAATGAAGCACCACAAAAACAAAACAATGAATTCAATTCAATTCAATTTTATTTATACAGCGCCAAATCATAACAACAGTCGCCTCAAGGCGCTTTATATTGTAAGGTAGACCCTACAATAATACATAATAACAAATGAGCTAAAAGGCACTAAATGCTCTGCGGAGCTGAGGGAAACCAAAGAACTGATCGTTTGCTCTGAGTTCATCAGTGTAAGTGAATGCTTTCACATTACACAGTCATGGCATTCGTCCTTATTAAGAAATAATAAATTAAAAAAAATACTGATCAGTGCTGTTTTATTGTTCACAATGCTGTGACAATTAAAAACTAAGCACTAACGACTTCATTACGAGCTGCTGCCTTGCTGGAGGGATGACTGTTTAAACTTTACAGACACAAGCTTTTCCCCCTCCAGCTACACGCTACACACTGGTTTTAAACATACAGCAAAGATGCTGAACAGGCTTGCACCAGTTTAGGAAAAGAGCTGGACCTCACAGTGCAGCACACAGTTGACTTTACATGCCCCCCCCCCCCCCCCCCCCCCCCCCCCCCCCCCCCCCCCCCCCCCCCCGCCCCCGCCCCGGCCCCCCCCCCCCCCCCCCCCCCCCCCCCCCCCCCCCCCCCCCCCGCGAGCGGGAGAGGAAATCCGCCACGACCATCTGCGTACCCGGCC
>VURO01015161.1:7191-17850 GCA_015108175.1 Pelvicachromis taeniatus
AAAAAACCTTAAAAAGGTTTTTTTTTTTTTTTTTTTTTAAAATAATTTTTTTTTTTTTTTTTTTTTTAATGGTGGTGGTGGGGGGGGGGGGCAGTGTGGGGTCATGTTAATCTATTAAAATTTGGCTTATATCAACCAAAGTCTTTAAAGTCAACTTCATGATTTACTGTTTTAAAATGGGCAAAAAGCCTTATAACTTAGAAACAATGATTATTATGAAGTGTGGTGTGCATTCTTGACATAAAGAAAGTACAGCATAAAGATCGTGTCACATTTGACATGATTATCAGAAGGTCAGAGTGATAATGATGCCGTATAGAACTATCTAAAACTATGTTTCTTACAGCCATTATTTGTGCTGAGAGCATATAGACATGTAGGGGATGATATATGAGGATTCTACATGTCATGTGACTTTTTCCAGGGTCAAAAAAGCTTTGACATTCATAAACTGACATCTTTGTGTGCCTTTGTTTGTGTGGGCGACATTTAGGAAATGATAGCGATATATGTGGATTCTACATATGACTTTATAGTTTGTATCCAAACATCATGTCACATTTGACCTCTGACCTAATTTTTACATTTCACACTGCCTCTGTTTCAGGTTGACCCCAAACTGTGTTATATCCTTAGACAAAACATAGTCAAGAGAAAGAGAATGAGCTTCCTGTTTAACGACATTGGTTTGTGCCATGCCAAAGTGTTCTTGTAAAATGACAGAAAATACTGCTGTATGCGAGTTCTCAGCATTATTAAGGAATCTTATTAATATTATTATATTTGTAAATTTGCCCGAGCTCAGTGAGTCAGTGAATCCCACATTTGCCTCCAGGCAAAGCTGGATTTGCAAACAAGGTCACTGAATATTCAACCAGATCGTTTTAAGGCCTAATTAAAGTGGCTCACTTTTTATCTCCACTTTAGAAAAACAAACACCATGTGGAGAGACGCTCTAACTTCAAAGCCAGCACTCTACATTCAGCTTGAACTCTCTGCACTCAAAGCACATTTTAGGATCTGTTTGGACAGAATGATCAAACAAGTGGCGCTCGTTCAGCTTTTCTTTCAACATGGAAGCATAAGTCTCTAATCTCTAAAATCAGCTACTTGTCTGTCTTTGCTGCTTCTATATATATATATATATATAAGAAATAGAAATAAATAATTTTTAAAAAGCTAGAAAAACTTGGTGACGGTAGAGAGCTGTGATTAATGCTTTGTGGCAGCAGAGGGTAGCATTGATCAGAATGACATCAGCTTCCACCAAGAGGGCAAATATCTCTCACATTTGCAGTCATCTTGCAGCTGATTCAGAGCTGACAGGGAGGCCTGTAAAACTGTAGAAAGCATTCTCTTCTTTCTGCAGAGGCTGTGATTTGTTTACAGATTCCGATTTTCCGCCACCTCTGATTGGCAGTCAGCCACAGTTAAGAAGACTCCTCCTGAGACTCCAAACTCCGATGTTCACACTATTCTGGTACTGCCAATTAGGAGATGAAAACAGACCACTGACACACTGTCATATTGTGAGAGAAGAAGAAGACTGAGACACATACACAGTGCCAGCTGTCCGAGTGTCTGGCCTGTTGCCGGGAAGTAGCACTTCTCCGAATGCCAGTCCGATCCTTCTGTTACATCTCGGAGAGTGAAGGAGGAGAGTCGAGCTTTCCCTCAGGACTCTCTTCACCTGCTCAGACTTCTTGCTGCTCAACATCCTGCGGCCACACATACCTCAGACTAGTTGTGAAATGTTGGCAGGATCTCTCAAACGCCTAGGGAGGAATCTTTAGGTGGGACCGAGGTTGATGCCATCTGCTGCCGCTGAAAAACTAGAACTAAGCAATAAATCCAAGACACAGGGGAGGTCAAAACCTTTTTAAAAGTTAACTGAAGACTGGATCTTATTTGTGTTTGGAGAGGAAATGACAGGAGGCTGATTACGTCACTGTAAATGTGGCTTACTTTACAGAATAGAAGAAGATGTTTGAATGGTTAAATTAAAAGGAAAGAAGACACCAGCTATGACACATAGAACAGCTCTTGAATTTGAATATGAACTCAGGATCCTTTAATCTTGGTCAACATAAACCACAAAGTTAATTTGAAGTATGACTAAAAAACACATTTCATATCGTTATAAAGGCAGCAGAGTCCAGCATATATTTCTGTTGTGGCCTAAAAAGCAAGAATACAGGGGAGTACTAAAAAAAACAATTATATTTATATCTATAAGGACCACAGGAATGAAATAAAGGATTATTTTTTTTTAACAGTGAGCATAATACTGAAGTTTAATAATAATAATAATTGCAGCAACCAGAAGTGTCAAGAAAAGATAACTGAAAATATTAATTTGATTTTGAACAAGTTTGTTACAAAACTAAACTAAAAGCTATAACTAGGTGCGGAAGAAAAGATGTTAGTTCACTAAAATCAAGATATAAAGTCAAATGTGGTACGATAAACAGTGAGGCCGACACTGACACTAGTGAAAACTAATCATTTTTAAATAATTAAATCTAAACTAAAACGAGGAATCTAACTCAAACTCAAATAAAATTAAAAACTAAATCAAAAATAGAAGAAAAAACCACTCAAACAGCCCTGAACTGAAGTCTGTGGGTTACTTCTACAACAGCAAAGATGGCGGTACAGTCATGTGAAGAAGAGCGATTTCACAGGGGTCACTGCTTCCATGTTACAAAAGCACTGCGTCGGTCAGAAAAGGTAAAGTAGCAGCCAGACGCTGCTCATCAAATGTACTCGATTAACTGAGCATCAGCACTAAGAACAAGAACAAGAATACCTTTATTTGTCTCACAATGGGGAAATTGCATTGTTGCAACAGCAAGCACAGTACACAGCAGAGAGCCAGAAGTAGCAAGACGTGAGATAGATAGGAATTAAAGTATTTTAAGAAGTACAAGGTGGAATAGAACTATGACTAAGACTATAATTATATGCAATATGTGCCTATGGGTGTGTACAGTATATGGACATCACTGGATTATAAATAAATACCATTTTAAATAAATACCAGATTATAAATACATAAATATCAGGTGACTACAGTATTGTACATGATTACAGGAGATGGATGACAAATGTAGAGTTAGCAGTGATCATTGTAAAGCCAAGTGTGAGCACCTCTGTAAAAGCAGAAGTTTCAGCAGTCTGCTGGTCTGAAGCTTTCAGGTTTGTGTGAACACAGTCCCAGCAAGTGCACAGTGGAATTCTCATAGAAGTGCTACGTGTGAAGTTTAAATTTAATGAAAGAAAAAAAAATGAATAAGTACAGATTGCTTGGAAGGGTTCCCAGGAGAAAGCCTATTCCCTCTGAAAATACAATAAAATGGGAGCAGAAGTGTACAGCACAAACATACAGAAAGAAAAAAAAAAAGGTTTTAGAACAATATTGGAGCTGAGACCAAAGTGGAAATGCAACCTTTACACAAACATCTCCTACTGTCAGGCAGGGCTGGGCTGGTGATTATTTTCACTGGACCTGTGCAGCCACCGAGTCGACCATGAGCTCCTCCCACTAAAGTATTCTAGAGTCAAATATGAGGCCATCTGACTGACAGCTGCAGCTTGGCACAAACTGACAATGACTCCAGGCACAGCAGCAGGTCTACAACAGAATGGCTGAAGAAGAAAAGAATGGAGGTGTTGCAATGACCCTGACAAAGGCCTGAATGAAATGCTGTGGCGACGACTTAAGAGAGCTGTGCATTAATGACTGTCCACAAACCTCAGTGACAGAAGTAACTTGGTGAAGAAGAGTGAGAGTCTGATGAAGTCATGTTTTAGAAGCCATACGTTACTGGTGTTAGTTCAGTTGATTTCTGCTAAAGGTGGTTTTAAGCTGAAACATTGGATGCTCCCATTGCCATGTGACTGTGGACAGTAGTAGCATATAAAGTATAAAGGAAGAAAAAAATCAAAACCTCTTTTGGGACAAAGTCAGCAATTTTTTTTCTGTGTTACCACAGAAATTGAATTAAATTTAGATAATTCTTTAGAATAACTGACCGATTTAAAAACAACAACAACAACAACAACAAAACAGACCCAACACTGCTGTTCAGACTGACTTTACACTGCATGTTAATCAAACCATTTCTGGGGGTTTTGATGACTGGGGAAACTATGGCTGGTTAGCGAGGCCACTCCAAAGGTTCCTTTGCTTTCTTTGCAGACACAAGCTGCACATCTACATTTATTAACTCCTCTTAAACCTGTAAAAATTCAGACTTGAGGTTTACAAGAAAGTAAGTAACTAATAATGAACAAGGGATCAGCAGTTTCTGATTTCCTAATAACCCATATATAGAGAGGTAGCCGTGCAGATTTTGGTCAGCAAGCAGCATTTTTATCTAAAGGGCTCAGTGATGAAACCCGAGTTGTATTTCTGATTATGCAGATGATGTTATTTGGAGAAAGTTTGCGTTTTGTTAGCCTTGAGCTAAGCGACCCGTGTCAGTCACCTTGGAGTCTGCCTGGAAACAATGTAGACTAACTGAACTCTGTGGTGTAACACATTTGCCGCTTGATCGGTTTCCCCGGGCCGACGGGTGAAATCTCGCATGTCAGAGGTCCTGATGGTGTTTGTGTGGATGAGTGTGTATTGGTGTATGGGCACGTGCACATACAGGAAACGTACGGGGGGCTCGATGCCTGAGTAAACTGTGAAAGAGCTGCCACGCGGCCTGCTGAAATGCCTTTCATTGTGACAGCAGTTCTGTCTAAACAGTTATGGTCAGAGGCCGAGCGCTGCCACCTGTATCCCTGGACGACTTTAACGGACCCTCGGCGGGGCTGACAGTAAATTAAGGGAAGCTATGTCTACCCTGACAGTGAGATGCTGTAGGTCACTGACTGAAGGTCTTTCCAAGCAGCTAGACAGGTTTCCCTTCCAAGTCTATTTAAAGTCAGGCAGAGCAACTGAAGTCATGGCGCACGGTTTAGAAACTGTGATTTCATTGGAACCAAAATACAGGAGATCAAAAACACAGAGAGGGATATCATCACGTGACCTGATTATTTTCTTTTCATGTGTCCACATTGTATTGTGCAGTGATTCATCAGGCTTAGTGATGCAGGTCGAGGAAATGAGGTAGACAAACTATAAAGTCCAGTCCATTTTTTTTTAAACTCCTATAAGTTCACAGATGTATTCATGTGTTTCCTTGGAAGTCGATCATTTTCTGTCATTCAATTTGAACTTTACTAAGCGCTCGGCTTTAGCTAGGTTTACTTTCCATCCTCAAACAGCAGAAACGCAAACTATCCTCACGGCAGCGGATTCGTTTTGGTGTGTTTAAACGAAGACTTGTGAGGGATATGTCTAACTGCATCCTCATTAACCCTTTCTACCAACTTGATTAGACAGGAGAGGGCTGCAGCGAGGCTGTCACTGAGATCCTGGAGTGCGTCAGATTGTCTGCAGGCCTGTGTTTGGATAAGGCTGTATTCCCATTGTTTCTGATGCCCCAGCTGGGCCGAGGTATGCCTCCATGCTCCTGAAATAGAAAGACAGCTGAGGGCTGCTATGCATACTGAGGGCAGGGCTGGCCGGGCCCACTGACCCGCACCACATCTTAGCACAATGAGAGACGGAGTATTGTCTGGAGCCAGAGACTAATAGCTGAGGTTTCAAACGCCCCAAATGGATTGCTAAAAGATTGATTAACTCCTCGGCGTGTTATTGTTGCCTGTGTATGGGTACATGTACGGGTGGGCTGGAGTGGAACGGGTGTGGCGGAGTAATTGGGGGCTTTGGAGTGTGTTTCTGCCACGCGACTGCCCGTCTCCACTCCAATGAAGCGACAGCTAAAGACCTGAGCCCGCACAGTTGCTGCAAGGTATTGTGGGCAGGCACGAGGCGATTACAGATATATCCACCAGCGATGAATGCTTTGATCCAAAATGAAACACAGCTTCACTGCCCAATTTTAGGCTGCTCCTACAAGTCAAAGCAGGGATCTTCAAATCATACTTTTTATTATGCTTATTAATTTATTTATTTTTTAGATCAATATGTTTGCTCTGAAGCAAGCAAACTCTGTTGCTGCTTTCCCAGAAGAAAATGAATAAATAAAAGAAGCCAGAAAGGAAAGATAAAAAGAGTTCTTAGCTGAGGACTTGGGGATGCACTGTGTAAGGCCTTTATGTAAAGATGCTGATAACCAGATTTCTGACACTTAATTCATCTCAAACTCCTTCATCTAACAAGAAAACAACTTGAAAAGAAAATGATATTTCTTTTCTCAAAGACATACTAGGATTTGTGAATGTGAAAAGATACAAATGTATCATTTTTGGGGAATTACTGTTTCTGAAGGAACATTTCCAACGCGCAGAGAGAGAGGTGTGGCCGTGCAGTGCGTGATTAAACACTGCAGAGAATGACTGCAGTCATAATTCCCAATCTCCCTTCATCTCACTGCCTAAGCCTGCTGGCATTCGGTGCATGATGATCTAAAACAACTGTGACCGACCCCCAGATCAAGCCCTGATGCCCAAAATGTCACCTCCCCGCTTGTACATCACCAAACTGCCGGTGAGCCAACCCCCCCCAGGAGACGACTCTGTCCCCACACTTTTGGTGCTGAGCTCTACAGCTGGACGACTGCTCAGTTATTTTATACTGGAGGGTAACTCCAAGCTGCACAAATGTCTCATAT
Source organism: Pelvicachromis taeniatus (assembly GCA_015108175.1). Classification (NCBI taxonomy): domain Eukaryota; kingdom Metazoa; phylum Chordata; class Actinopteri; order Cichliformes; family Cichlidae; genus Pelvicachromis; species Pelvicachromis taeniatus. The sequence goes on from VURO01015161.1 coordinate 13,881, forward strand.
CAAATCAAAGCAGGAGTAATAATGGGCCTGGCTGCACTGGGGTGGGGGGTCTAAATGATTTTGAGGAACACTGGGGACGTAAGGAGAGCCGTTGCTCCGAGAAGTCAGCTGTTGCAGTGGGCTGCAGTATAGCAGTGCAGAGAGATGTGCTGGGCCCGACGCCGAAGCTGCAGTCGCTTGTGTGTGTGTTTACGTGCTGGAGTTTGTGCACTTATTTAAAGCCAGCAGCTCTGGGGACTTTGGGATTCATCTTCTCCTCGTGTGTTATCAGCACGCCAGCTTTTCAAACGGTGCACCAAAGTGACATGGTACATAAACCTGCCTCTGCTTCTCTGAAGAGACCCTCATCCCGGAATAGCTCAGGCCTGCTCTATCTAACTGATGCCTAAGAAAGTTTGAGACATCACGGCAACACCTCTCAGTCTGCCACGGCAACAGATAGCGGCATCAACAAAGATGGCCGCCTCTCAAATCGAGACATCCCATTACGAGTGTGTTTTCTCTTTCTCCCTGTCTCGCTCTCTGAGTTGTTGTGGGGAGAGGACTCTCTCTTGTCGTCTTACAAAAAGGACCAACACTTTTCAGGACTTTGTAAACAACAACAAACAAACAAAAAACTGCAGAGAGTCTGTCCAGAGCAGAGGACCATTTCTGGCTTATCTATAGAGCTTTCGCTGATTTTGACACAGCCAACAGTTAACAGTCGATCTCCCTATCAGGAATGCTGGACTCTGGCTTTGTCTATTCTGAGAAACTCTGGTCCCCCCCTTCCCCTCCCATGCTGCTGCACTGTCACCCTGCTCTCATACCACACACCAGCCCACACACCAACCTCTCCCTTTGCTCTGAAGGTCAGATCTGGTGGAGCAGGAGTGTGAGAGGCGCAGTAGCTTATGACACAATTAATGGACACACTAAATTGCAGCATCTGCAAATGATAACACAGCACACTGTGCTTTCAGTGGACAGGCATCATTCTTCTTTTCTTTTTGTCCTTTCTGAGGCTTATTGTGGTAAATCCAAACGTGTTCCTGCCATCAGCCTCATAGAAAAAAACAAATGGTTAAACAATTTTTAATTAATGAAACCCTGACTCTTTTCAACACTTTTTTGGGATAAATCGAATCGTTTATTGGTTTTAAATTCGCATGAGGCTCTTTATTGTGAACCCTGCGCCATGTTTCTCTCTATTAATATAATGTTGGGTATTTATAGTAACATGTTTAATGCCACACAGCTCCTGAAATAATCTCTTCTAAGGTTGCATCCTCTGTGGCCACACACAATAGCAAACATCCCTGGCAGCACTTGACAACAAAAAGGTTGCATGACGATTACTTAGAGGCCAACATGAGTTCACAGCATGAAAGTCACAGCAAGAGGTTAAATGTAGGTTTAAGCAAAAGTTAAGTAGTTGAGAAGATAAAGTCTTGGCTGTAACTTTGATTTTGTTTTAGTGTTGTTGTTTTTGTTTGTGTTGTTTTGTTGTTGTTTTTTTTATCTCTGACGCTCTGATTATTTTATTTTTGTTGTCATTGTTGTCTTTTAAACATATTATTTTCATGGTAGAGGTAATGATGCAATGCCCTTCAGGGTCAAAAAGAATAGTTCCTCCCTCCAGGATGCTCCTAATGCAACTCTCTAACACTCCCTCGCTGTGTGTACAGTGCATGAAATAACTGGGATACAAAAATAGCCGGCTTGAGTTCGGAGCAATGACAAAAACGTAGCTTTCCTTTTGTGTCAATTGAGACAGGCGCCCCGCACCAATAGGAGTCGGAGGAGGTGGCATATGCTAATGAGGGACAAATGTCCACTGACCGTGACCTTGAGGAAAACAGTATAAAGGAGGGCACATCCCGGTAAGCAGTTATTTCGTTGTGCTCTTCCTGAGGTCAGTGGACAACTTTTTGCCCCTGTTTGGTAGGTTGAACTTTGCGCATTTTGCGCGCGAGGGTTGTCTGCCTTTTTAAAGAGTCCCAATTTCATTTTCAAGAGTAAAGTAATCTTGTTTGCCTTCGCTTCGCTATGGTCTTTACACTTCTGTAGTTTTCTTCAAATTTTTTTGGTAGCGGATTTGCGCTCTTTTGCGCACATGCTGTTTTCGTTTCATCTCGTTGTGGAAACTGAAGTAACCACAGGCGCTTTGACATGTAATGAGCTACTGACCTTAATGCAAAGATTTGTCTTCTTATCAAAGAAATTCTTCAACTGGTGCCTCCGGTTTTCGGGGCCGGCGAGGAACTGCCACCATGTCGCGCTTTGACTTGAAGGAGTTTGGAGAGGCTTCGCCGTTTTTACGCAAATCTGATCTGGAGCTGCTGGCGGTGCAAACCACGGCTTTTGACGGTAGGCCTTTAAAGGAGACCCCAAAGGAACTAAACCTTAAAGAGCGCCTTAGTTTAAAAAAAAAAAAAAAAAAAGTTTTTTAGTAATGCATGCCGTCTTAAATTTGGATCAAAGTTTTTATAAAAGGGGAAATCCATCGGATGTTGGGTGATTAGGCCTTTTCGTTTTAGTCACAAAGCTGTGTTTAATGCAGTCTTTTTTAAAGGGATGAAACAAACAGTTTTATTTCGAAAAAAATTATGTCAAATTATGTTTTTGATTTTAAAATTGAGATCACTGTGATCGCAACAAATGCATCCTAATATAACAAATATTAGTTTTCTTCTGAGGTGAAACTGCAATTTATTCATATTTTATTCTAAGCTTGACTTTAAATTTACGTCTGTTATATTTTAATAATTTATTTTGTTTAAATCTGTTTAATTAAATGTTTATTCAAATTTGGGAGATTTTTAAAAAATATATCATTAATTCCCCCAATCCTCCTGATAATGCTCCTCTCTCTCTACTCCTCTGCCAGGTAAGAAGCGAGCTTGGATCCCGGATGAAAAAGAGGCTTACATTGAGATCGAGATCAAGGAGGTCAGCGGTGACAAAGTCATTGTTGAGACCAAAGATGGCAGGGTAAATGTCCATCCCTGGGTGGTACCTACTGACACCTCTTCTCATTGCTTTAACTGTATCTGCAGGATTTCCTTCTCATGTCCTTGTGTGTCCATCACCTCAGACCCTGACGGTGAAGGACGGTGACATCCAGCAAATGAACCCTCCAAAGTATGACATGATCGAAGACATGGCCATGCTGACGCACCTCAATGAGGCCTCTGTGCTTTACAACCTGCGCAGACGCTACAGCGCCTGGATGATCTATGTAAGTATCTCAGCACCGAGGGATACCATGTTACCAGGTTGCTTCAAGTGGCAAGATTATCCAGACTTCAGCTGTGAGCTTGTGTGAAATCAGCCTGTGAGTAAAGAGATGGTTTTAGGTATCTTGTGTCATGTCCCTCTGTTTCCTCAGACTTACTCGGGGCTCTTCTGCGTGACAGTGAATCCATACAAATGGCTGCCTGTCTACACCGCTCCTGTGGTGGCTGCCTACAAAGGCAAACGCCGCTCTGAGGCACCGCCACACATCTACTCGATTGCAGACAATGCCTACAACGACATGCTTCGCAGTGAGTGCACACATGAAATGAAATGGTCTAACACACAGCGGTGGTGTCTTTTTAAATATAAACACACATTTATTCTGTCTTCATCAGATCGGGAGAATCAATCCATGCTCATCACGTAAGTTTCACCTGCTTCATTTTAAAAGGTGTTTTTTTGTTTTGTTTTTTTTTTTGGTCTTGTTTCAAGCCACAAATTTGGGAAGAAATACACATCTTACACACATACAACCATTTTAAAGAATTGATTAGATTTTTTCTTTTTTCCTCCAAGTTTTTGCCTCTGACTGAACTTTGTTCCTTCCTTTTTAATTCCCACCCCCAACTTGTAACATGCGGTGTGCATTTACCAGTCTTGTGAGCAGTTTTTACTGTGTCTGTTTGTATGTACACTTTTTTTTTTTTTTTTTTTTTTTTTTTTTTTTTTTTTTTTTTCTCCCCCTCTATTG
>VURO01015167.1:0-12974 GCA_015108175.1 Pelvicachromis taeniatus
ACATGGTGCCAGCCCGCAAGGACCACATGAGTAGCTCGCGGGCCTGTTCTAAAAATAGCTCACTAAATCAACTTACCAGTAAGCTGCATCTATTTTTATTTTTTGTTGCTATTTTTTTAAAATCACAATTGCATTGGTATCAATTTGTTAGAGATAATATATTAAAAAATGTTTATTATTAAATATTAGATCAGCTCTAGCTGGTCTCCACGGAAACAGTTGCCATAATCAGTGTCTTTATATAGATGAATATCATTAATTATTAATGATAACATATAATTAAAGTTAAATTGAGGAAATTTGTTATTTCAGAAGTGTGTGTCAAACTGGTAGCCCTTCACATTAATCAATACCCAAGAAGTAGCTCTCACTTTCAAAAAGGTTGGTGAGCCCTGATCTAGCTCATATTTACATTATCTGGTATGGCATAAGGCTTTTATGTGTCTAAATATAGTGTCATCAATTTTAATGTTTTACATTAAATGCGCAGCACACACACAACTTATAGTCTCAGTCATTTAACACTGTAAACTTTGTTTACTTAAGATGCTAATGTTCTCGTGGAGAGGCTGTATAGTAATATTTTTAATAAAATAGTTGAATGATTTTTGAGCTCTATAAGGTGAGCTAAAAGGTAATGCACTGCATTACTTGATTACTCAATGGAGAAAATAATTTCTTTTTACAACACCAGGTCATCACCAAAACGTTATTATATTAATGCTTTTTCAGATGCATTTTGGGCTTATATAATAACTGTTATTATAATCATTATTATAAAGACATTTTGCATTGTTTTTCTATCAAATATTACTATTGGCAGTTCTGGCATTTACATAAAGTTTTAAAATGTTTCTTAAGTGTCTAAATGACAATTAATCTTTCGGAACTTCAATTACAGAATGTTATTTTATAGATAGTTTTAGTCATATTTCAGTGAATGTAAAGCTTGCTTGTAAGATGTTGCCCGTAAAATACGAATGTAAATACATCAAGTAAATTTCACACAATTCTTTAAACAATAAAATTTGAAATTTAAATTATACACACAGAAAGAAAAAAAAGTCACTACTCACATGTTACATATACCATGTTGGGAGCTGGGAGAACATCCAGTGGTTTATACACATAGGATCCGTCTGGACAGAGGGCCACACTAATTGGAAAACTCAATTTATTGCACCCTTGTGCAGTCCCATTTGCCGGATACAGAGACAAATTAGTTGGCAAGGCAAAAGGGATAAAAATGGGGATAAGTGTAACACCAGTTTGGACTGTTAAACATGATGCAATGACTGTGTCTCCACCGATCCCTGTAAAGCGCAACCATTTGTCAACAAAATATGTATCATTTTTGGAGTAGCCAGTATAAGGGGCAGATGCAAAGGCTTGATTGCGCCATGGATCATTTATCTCAGTGTATCCGTCACAGGAACCTACAAATAACAAGCAAGCATTGGTATCATAGCAGTTATTTTACACATTTTTCAGAAAATTGCTTTTTTTTGTTTGTTTTTTCGGTATTTGCTGTAGCAGAAAATCTTACATACCAGGAGGAAAATCACAATAGACAGGTATGATAAATAAACCTATCAAAAAGAAAAAATACTGGTGAATGAACTAGTTTTCAGTGCTTTAAAAGATGATTTTCAACAGCTATAACCAAAAACTAACATTTTTGCAATTGAATTATTGTAAACATTGACTTAAATTTACACATATCTTTATGAAATGCTACCTAACGCAGTCATAGTAAATGTTTATAATATACCATTATTTGATTACACACATAGGTCTCTCCAAATCCAGAATCTAAACTAAACTTTGTACTAGTTTTCTCATTAAAATTAGCACTGATATTGATTTAATACATTCAGTTCAAAAAGTTTAGTTTCTCTGTCAAATTCACTTACCCAGAATAAATGACAAGACACAGTCCATAGTGACACGTCAAGTCAAGTCTCCAGATCTGTTCTGAGTGTTTAGGTTCACATTGTAAAACATGAACAACACCCAAATATTGCTTTTAAAAGCATTATGTGAATGCAAAAAACTATGCAAATTCATTGTTGAATATGTTAAGGACCAAGGAAAGAGACACACAATCTAGATGTGGCTTGCAGGATGTTATTTCCATTTCATGTAAAAAAATAAATAAAAATAAAATCAAAACTTTTTGTTTTGTGAAGCATTTATACTTTTCTTTAGTTCTTTGCCCAGATCAAAAAGACAATGGACAAAGTCCTACTTAAAATTCACAATACTAATACTATTAAAATCTGGACTAGAGTAATTTAGAGACTAAGGACTTTTAAGACACTGTTCAAAGTTGACTAAATCTTATTTGTGAAATTAAAAAAAATAGGGACAGTCCTGTTGGTCATTCTTTTTTCCTAATCCATATCATATTTCTAATCTATTGAGTATTTGCCCTTTCACACAAAAAAGGTTTCAAACTGTTGGTCGAAACCTGCGTCAGAGTTCCCTCCTCCTTCGAGGTTCGAGACGAACCGTTTCAGTGTTTTGTGTATGCTAATCCATATGTATATGATCAGTCCCTGCTTTTGCTTTACATTACTAACTACTCCTCCTTCAGCTTGCCCATGACTGAGAAGAACCAGCACCCTACTACTGCGCTTTCGTCAAGCTGCAGTAATTTGGCACCTACATGAAAAATGTAGCCACTACTGTACTTCATGGTGGCTGTGTTTCAGGCCCAGATCTCACCCGGCAGCTGTGCCTTCCCTCTGCATGAGGACTCTAAATCTAAAGTCTCTCAATTAAGATATAGAGTGAAAATACCAAACCATTTCTCATTAATGAACTAACTACTACTACAACTTAATACTTCTCTTTTATGTATTTTTTTATGTAGCAGTAGCAAATTTCATTTAAGGCTGGACACTTTGTTTCTCAATGCAGTTTCAATGTTCAAAACATAATTTTTATGTCATTTAGAGTTATTTGTGTAAAAAGAGTCATGGTGTATTGATAATTAGTAACCAACTGTGAAAAGGTTAATGTCTTCTAGACCTAATAACTGGTTGTGCCACCCTTTGCAGCAAGAACTGCCATCAAATACTAGATAATAATAGATATTCCACTGAATGTTGTTAGATAATTCTGTTAACACTACAGATTTTCAAATTGAATATTGCATTCATCAAGATCAGATGTGTGATTTTGTGCACCTATATCTGGCCATAACCCTCTTAAAAATAAAGGTGAACATTTGGGAGAAACACTCGGGACATTTAATGTTCAGGCAGTCGTTTAATATGCATACTAAATAATGAAAAGCTCAAGTATTACATAAAATGCACTAATTCTTCATCACAGAATGAACTTACAAGGTTAATTAATTGCATTAATTCAACTGTAAATATTTTTGAGAATAAAGTAAACAGTTATTAGTAGAAAAGTAGATAAATCTTATATTTCTTCCCTCTTTTCCTTCACCCATTTATCAACATCAGCCTGTCTGCTCTTGAGGGATGTCCAAGTCCTCGGAGATTGATGGTACATTTTTCTGTCAAAAAGTAGTGCTGATACTTTAGAAAGACTAAAAATATTTTTAGAAAAGCTTGAAATGTAAATTCGAGTAATAAATTAAAAGCAAAGCAACACTTTATACAGTCACGTTTACAACACAGGTAGGTCTAAAAAGTCCAAAACTCCCACTGGTCAAGTGGCTGCTATGCAAAACTTACCACTGAGCCTCCCTCTCTGTTCGTGTTGAAAGAACAGGTCAGCCATTTGACATACTCATCTCGAATCTGGAATATGAAATAAATGCACATTTTGGAAAAAAAACTGCAATCTTTCTATACAACAAAAGTACTACCAATATGTTGTGAATATAGATGATGTTAAATCACAGAGCAGGTCATTATTAAACATTGTTGAACATTTTCAAACTGTGGCGTATGCCCTATTGATGGATCCATAGAGCCACAGAGTCATTGTTAGTGGGGCAGAGTTTAGCTTTTATTTTACTTTTTTTTCTTTTAGAGAATGATTTATAAAAAGTTTGACGTAGAGCACGTCAGAAAAAAGTAAACACACAAAAGAAACACTGGTATAAATAGTCTACCTCCTTGTTGAGCACACAGTGGACAATGAAGAGAAAAGTGCCCTGCTGGGAGTTAAGGATTATGAAAGCAACCTGAAAGAACAGGTTTGTCTGGTACAGGCCAAGAATCCAGGTACAGCCCAGTATAACAAATTGGGCCAATATCTTGAACAAAATCAACCTGCAAACAGAACGACAGAAGGATTTTACAGCTCGTTATAAAAGATAGGACCAGAATGTTAAATAAGATCACATCAGCATACTAAATGAATGCATTTCTTTACTGTAACTGCACTTATGGTCAAAACAGGATGATATATTTAGTCCCTAGAGATGAACTGATTGACTGGCAAGGGAACGGTATATCCCGATTTCCAGTCTTCTCCGGCCCAGAAGGGTGACTGGCTGGTCGGCGTCTTGCGCATACATATGAGAAAATAGTTACAAATAACTATTTCTACATACACACAAATAGTAAACGATTTGTTTGCACACAGAAACGCATGCAAATAGTTGCTCACACAGACAGCTGCACGCCAAGATGTTGTCAGCGTGGAAACTCCCCACACCACGAGTGAAGCCACAAAGTTCACTCGTGGTGTGGGTTGGCTAATTTTAATTTTAAAATTAGCCAACAAATGAAAAGTGACTAATGCTAAACTATCCAGAGCTCAGAACCACCCACAGGTCAGAGAGTCAGGTGAGAGCTGTGAAAGGATCAAAGCAGTTACAAGGAAAATTACAGACAGGTGAGAAAAAGGAGAAAAGGGTTGATGTCCAGTATTCTGGAAAATTATGTAAGTATCTGATACAAAGGTGGCTATACAGCAGTTCATTTATGTTCAATTAGAAGAGCGCTTGAGAGAAAATCCTGTAACTTACTCAGTTTTGAGGAAAATTTTAATAAGCTAAATATTTTTTTATTGTGCAAATAATATTTTGCATTGAGGAAAAAAGTAGATTTTTCTTTGTATATAATGTCAATTATAGTTGAAAATAATAAGCAAAAATTTGTGTTGTCACTTAGAAAAAAAGGAATTTGTAATTCGTCTCTACCGAGTGACATTTTTTTAAAAAGCTGCCTAAAGTACAAAAAATCATAATGACTATTCAGAATTTGAACTTGCTCTTTAAATTAAATAAACCTCACACTTACGTTGTATCTTTGGACTGAGAGATATCACTTTTTATGTTAGCCAAGGTGGGCCGCAGACTCCATAAAGTTGCACCAAACAGGATGCAGTTAAGCTGATAAAATAACCACATTAAGAATTTAGTTTTGAGAAGACCAATTATCATTTTAAGAAAACAAATATAATGTGTAATACTCTTGTAACACAAAAATAGACACACAGCAAGGATCGCTATCACCGGCCCTGTTAAAGCCCATTTGAAGTTTCGTTTTTCTGACAGCCAGCACCTGCAATTTAAGCACACATTAGACACCATTATCCAGTCTTGCACATTTAGTAATAAAATCAATTAATAAATAAATCTATGCATTTACACTGTGTCAGACTTACACATTAGCCTCAGTACGTCCATATCCACCAGAATAGATCAGTGCAGAAACACCAACAATCACAAATGGGACACCATAGCCAACAAGGTAGAGAATTGGCCTGGGGAGGCCATCTCTTTGAATGACTTTCACCTGGGAGAGCCTCCGTACCAACAAGTGGAGCTGTAGTGCCTCCAGCCACATCCACACAAAACTGGCAACAATTAAGAAGTGGAGAAGCCCTGCCATGACAGTGCAGGCCAGCTGTAGAGACAAATAAATACATTTAAACAAAGCTTTATGGACGATTGGAACACAGTACAGAATCCTTTGATAATTCTTGTAGTTATGCCACATTGTACCTTATTATCAGTGTATTTGTCATTAAACAACAGGAGGAGTTGCGAAAAAGCCAGGTTGAGGCAGAGGTGGAGACGGGCGGTGTTGTTAATTTTGGGATTCCAGCTGCACAGAAGGAAGGTAACGATGGCCAAACCCAAAAAGAATAGTCCAACCATCACACACATCCGGTTCAGCCAGTCTAAGAAGTTGTTCTGTGGAACGGGCTGAAAATGAGACAGATACATAGATGCTGATGAAAATGAAAATGGGTATATAACTATAACTTTGTCTTTGACTGTATTTGTTTTAAAGCTGGCGAATGTCTAAGACCCAGAGACAAAGAGTCAGATGATCCATTCCAAGCTGAAGACTTTTTCAAAAGCAATTTTTAGGTTGTGTATCTTTCTGTCTCTGCAGTAATGGTTCTTGTAATGATTCTCCAAACCCAGGATTCAATTTCCAGTTCAGTTTTTGGGATCCTATTTCAATTTATATTGCTTCTGTTATTTCTCCCTTCAGTCCATAGACAATTCCCCAGGTTTTATAGCATTTGCCAAGAAGAGTGGGATAAACGTTCTTAAACTGGGTATGTGAAGTTTATACTATACTTGTTAACAAAGCAGTTTGGCAGATTACTGAATTAAAGTTTTATAGAGTTTTGACTGACTAGAATTTTTTTTTTCACTTAAAATTTTTAAAAAGGATTTAACCACTTTCTATATCCACTACATGTTTCTATTTGTCAAACTGTGGGGTGTGAATTTAATATAATCTGAAAAAAAATATGTTAAGTCCTCTAAGGCATCTACCTTACCAACATGTAAATTACATACCTCCCCAATCTGCAATATGAGAGCAAAGGTAGAAAGGTGAGAGCAGCTACAAACAGTGTAGTTTTTATGAGAGTATGCAACCCAGCAACCCTCTTCTGACCAACGCATGGTCGCTCCCTTTTGTCCACCTTCAGCTACTCCGTCCTTCCAGTACACACAAGTGACCATTCCATTTTCTGGTACTTCCTAAAAAAGCGAAATAAAAAAAGGCAAGATATACAGTGTTACCCCCCTTCCTGATTTCCTAATGTTTTGCATATCAAACACTTACATGATTTAGCTCATCAATCAAGTGTTAATATTAGACAAAGATCGTAAGATATCATGCCACAATCTACAGAGAAACAACTGAGAAACAAAGTCACTGACAGCTATCAGTCTGGAAAACTTCCAAGGAGTGACTGGCCTACCAAAATTACTCCAAGAGCACATTCACAACTCATCCAAGAGGTCACAAAAGAACCCAGAACAACATTAAAGAACTCCACATGTCTCATTTAAGGTCCGAGTTCATGATTCAAGAATACAAAAGAGACTGGGCAAAAATGTAATCTATGGAAGAGTTCAAGGAGTAAAAACCACTGTTGACTAAAAGGCTCATCTCACCTTTACCAACAAAAACACATCTTGATGATCGTGAAGATTTTTGGAAAATATTTTGCGGACTAAATAGACAAAAGCAGAGGTTTTTGGAAGATTTGAATCCCGTTACATTTGGCATAAAGCTAACACATCATTCCAGAAAAGGAACATCATACCAATAGTAAATTACAGTGGTGGTTGCGTGATAGTCTGGGGCTGTTTTGTTACCTCAGACCCTGGAAAACCAAGAATTCTGCCGTCTACCAAAACATCCTGAAGGAGAATGTCTGCCATCTGTTTGTGACCTCACACTGAAGCATGCTTACGTTCTGCAGCTGGACAATGAGCCAAAACACACCAGCAAGTTCACCTCTGAATGGCTCGAGAAAAACTATATGAAGACTTTGGAGTGGCCTAGTCAAAGTTCTGACCTGAATCTGATAGAGATGCTGTGGCACGAGCTTGCAAAGGTAGTTCATACTCGAAAAACCTCCAAAGTGATCGAATTACAACAATTCTGCAAAGATGAGGGGGTCAAAAATCCTCCACAGCACTGTAATAGACTCATTACCACTTATTTCAACGCTTGATTACAGTTGTTGCTGTTAAGGGTGGCCCAACCAGTTATAAGCTTGTCTTATCTTTGTCTAATATTCACATTTGTTTGATGATTTTAAACATTTAAGTGCGGCAAAAATACACGAAAAAATAGTAGAAAAACAGGAAGGGGGCAAACACTTTTTCACAACATGTGCACAATCTTGACGCTGCACCTTGTGTTGAATTGTAAAGTTGACAGGCTCTGTGAGGTTGGTGGTGTTTATTCCAGGTATTATGGCAGTTAAAACATCTGAGTACATCTCTGTCACATTGTTGGTTTGGAAGTATTGATGACTGAGAATGCTCTCCATCCCATTTAGCGTCAGAAAGGCGACTGATATAGAACCTGGGAGTGATCAAATCGCAAAAAAGCAACAACAACAATAACAAAAAAACCATTGAGGATGTTGATGCGACCTGTGTCAGTCATCATTTAAAAACATAAAAGCTCTTACCATTGTTGGCCCTAGCTAGATCCTGTAAGTTGATTTTCATGTCATATCCCTTGGCAGAGAGGGATGAACTCTTGTTATCAATGCTCAATGGACCGATGGCCAATAGAGTCAAATCTTGAACATAGAAACACATTTATTACGTTTGTATTTACTAAGAACTCAAATTTGACCTATTAGCATAAAGTTGAGATTCATCTTACCCACTGTTGAAGTGTGCACTTCCTTTTTTATTTGCTCCTCAGTTGGAGTCAGAGTCGGAGTCATTGCAACAACGAGCTGCTCTGAGAGGCCAAGAATCACACTGCCGGTCTCCCCATCTCCTTGACTGCTCACCTTGCTTACCCCGGTAAGTGTTCCAGCACCCGAAACCTCCTGCAGAAGTTTTAAGTTATTGTAATCAACAAATAAACAAGCAAATGAAATGAATGAACTGAAAATATATAGCTATGATTGTGTTTGCGTTTCAGTACCATAGATGAAGAAAAGCAGTTTGCTACAGTCTGCAAAGACGTCAAGAACAGAGAAAATTCTGTTAGATGAAACGTAACTGCAGTGTTCTCTGTGCATCACGTTACATAGCATTTGCTGCGTAGCATTTACAAGTACAACATAAACTTTTTAACTACGTACCACATCTGGTATAAGGACACCTGTATTGTTCCTCAGGTCTTGACCCATGTGATCAAGGAAAGCTCTCTCCTTTGTCTCTTCCTAAAATTAACGTTTGGGTTTAGTTTATATTTGCTACTCAATGGCATCTTTTTAAAAAGGGTTTTAAGTTTTGCATAACTGCATAATTACAGTCCAGTGTTTTACTATGAAAAAGTGATCTTTATCAAAGAACTAACCTGCTTACAATCAAAATCGTGAAACATAACAGGTTATTAGTAAACTTTGTTATGCATTAAAAACGTTAGCCAGTGACCCTCTAAAACATAAATCTCCACGAGTCTTACCTTCTTGGGTTTGATTTCATCTAGAATATCTTCAATTCCTTTCAGTAAATTAAAAACAACAATCATTTAAATTCTCAACATTTTTGAAAATCTAAGATATCTTTAAAGTCAGCTTTGCTCACTTTTACAAAAAGTGATGCCCGCCTTCCAAACTACACCAGTTGATGGGAAGAATCCATCAGGGCAGGAACAGTAGAAGGTGCCTGGTGCATTAGTACACACAGTTTGATTACCACAAAGTCCAGGGGTTTCACTGCACTCATCTATATCTAAAGTGGTGAGAGAAACACACTGGGTTATTTGTCTTGCTTGTTTGGTTTTTGGAAATTATATATTTATTTGCTTTTGGAAACAAAAGAGCATAGGAATAGCACATACCATTGCATGGGTTAGCAATGCTGGCTATAACATCTGGATTGACCACTCGATAACCAGGAAGGCAGGTACAGTTGTAAGATCCAATTGAATTTGTGCAGTTACAGTTTGCGCCACAGATGTTCAACACAAGGTCAGCACACTCATCAATGTCTGTAAAACACACACACACACGCACGCATGCACGCACACACACACACATGCACACACACAAAGACTTGCAGTGATCCAAACAAAAAAACAAATGTCATTTTTTCTTACCTACATACAAGAATGGAGAATGACCTCATTTAATAAAATTCAAGCTGCAGGTCAAAAAAAAAAAACTAGGCAGGTTGTGAAACTGAACATGTTTCTTTTGTATATGTTGTGCATTTTTTCAGATTAAACTGCACTCTCTTTGCCTATATCTACAGTTTTCAGCTCATGCTTGAGATGTTTGAACACCCAGGTTCGTAAATACCAGTACATATGTTGGTCTCGCTGGGTTCTTTGGATTGATCAGTTGGTGCGTAACCTGGTCTACACGCACAGGTATAAGCTCCAGGTGTGTTTGTGCAGATGGAATCAGAACCACAGATAGATAAGGTGAGACACTCATCATTATCTGAAAAGAAGACAGTTGTTGTAAACAAATTCATTTTCTATTGTTTGTGTACTGCGACTTAATATGACACTTAATATGCTTTTCTAATTGTGTTCATCACTCAAAGAACTTTATACTACAACCTACATTCACTCAAACACACAAAAGGACTTTCCTACCAAACACATGACATAAACAGTATATTGTAAACAGTAATACAGACCTTGGCAAACAGGGGTTGCATTAGCTTGAATGTGAAAGCCTTCATTGCAGCTGCACACATAACTTCCGATTTCATTAAGGCAGGACCCGTATTGCCCGCAGATATTGGCAAGACATTCATTAATATCTAAACACACAACAGTTCTCAAGTTAACATCTGCGTTAAAAATAGATTTAGCCATTTTGTATTCTTAATTGGTACCTGCGCATTGATTGGACGTTCCAGGTGGTAGTGTTGGATCTGCTGCACTGAAACCATTCAAACAGGTGCATATATATGACCCTTCGGTGTTCATACAATTTGAGTTAGGACCACAAATCCCTGCAGTCCTCTGGCATTCATCAATATCTGACAAAAAGTATAACAAGAAACAGTATTGACATTTGGTGTAGTTTATTTTGTGTTATTTTTAGTTATTTATTATTACTTTAGATTGTTTATTTATAACAAACATTACAGTAAATGTTTGTATTGTTCTCATTCAGTGTGGTCTACAAGTGTAGTCTACAAGCCTTTTTTTTTCATGTTGTCCCGACTATTTTTAGGATATCTAAATGAAAAAATAAATAAAAAAAATTCTAAGATATCAGCAATCTAGTTAGATTAGCCTCTCGGAATCTGGGAAGGGTTCTAAGACAAGCCATCCGTTTTCTGCAACTTATTCAGGGCTGGGTCATGGGTGATGCAGCCTAAGCAGAGAGGCCCGGACCTCCCTCTCCCCAGCCAGCTCCTCTAGCTTTTCCGGGGGAATACCACGTAGTTCCAAGGCCAGACTTTCTCAAAGCACCCTCACTATGCATTTACATGTACCAGGTCTATCTAGTATCCTCCCCGACCACCTAACCAAACTCAAGACGAGGTGCTGATCAGCAAACAGCTCAGCTCCTCTCTTTACCCGAGTGTGCAGAACATAAGACTACATATCCAATGATACAATTGCAAAATTGTATCATTGACCTGTGACCAAGGGTGTCCTTTATGCCATGTGCATTTATGGACATCCTTATTTTCTAACATGGTGTTCGTTATGGATAAACAGTGGTTGGCACAGAAGTCCAATAACAAAACACCAATCAGGTTCAGATCAGGCATGCGGTTCTACCCAATTACACCCTTCCAGGTCTCACTATCATTGCCCACGTGAGCATTGAATTATAAAACCATTTTCAAACAATTTGAAGGCTGTTTGAAGGAGGTTTTGGAAAACAGCAAAGTCGAGGATTTAAATCTTTTTCCATCCAAGTTATCTATGCCTATGGATGCCTATGAAAATAAAGATATGTCAACATATCCTCAACCGAATCCTCATTAACCTTTCCGAATACTATAGAACATATTTTATTGACCTTATATCTGGGGATGATGTTACAAGTAAGATTAGTCTGCTGTTTGCAAACATAATCTCAGAATGTTAACTTTGTTACTAAAGAAGTTAATTTGCTGCATGGCATGGCATGCTGGTAAACTAACTAGCACATTCCACACATTTTTGAGAATTTCCAATATTCCTACCTGTGATCCCGCTTAAATTCTTTAAAGAAATAATAAGAAATAATATTCTCTCTTTTTCTTATAATTTAACTTGTTAACCTTTTTTCCCAACTTAGGTTAGAAAGTTGCATTCATAAAGGGACTCTGATTTGTGAGCAGCAGCTTTTGCATTATCCATTTTGAAGCATCAAATAATCTTTTAAGCTGGTAAGGCCAAGATCATTTGTTTTAGGTATAAGAGATCAGGATCAAGAGGATGCACTTTGTTTTACACATATTTTCACAAGACTGAACAAGAAATATGAAATAGTTTCTTATTTTTAATGCCACATACTTACCAACACAACCAAATGAATCTGGAGTAGGCACTTGGCTTTTGGGGATTTCATAACCATCCACACAATTGCAGCCTCCATCTGGCATACATTTAGCCAATGGGCCACAGGAGTCTGGCTTACAGTCATAATGGTCTAAATACACATAAAATTATGAACCACAATCGTAACATAAATGACTATAAACAACAACAAAAAAAAACATTTTAATTTAGCTTACAGACTATTTCTCACAAAATCCCCACAACAAATCAATTACCATCAGTACACAAATATTCTGTACTGAAGCCTTTCTTGGATAATGTAAGTCAGATTTCCCCTGTATAAGTAATGTATTTTATCTATTTATTTTATTTTTAAATTTTGAATAGAGTTTTGCACTTTGAAATTAGAGTTTAGATATTTAATGACATAGTCTCACAGTTAGAAAACGTAATAAAAAAAAAATCATGTTGACCTAATCAGTTTGAATGATCTTTTTCAGTCATATTAAAATGATTGTAATTTGCTTTTTTTTGGATAACGCATAACAATAAGGTAATGAAACTATTTTGATTGCAACAAGGGGTGTGTGTGTGTGTGTGTGTGTGTGTGTGTGTGTGTGTGTGTGTGTGTGTGGGAGT